>WTSP01014538.1:0-47717 GCA_025331215.1 Actenoides lindsayi | reverse complement strand
ATTTCTTTACAGAAAGGGTTGTCAGGCATTGGAATGGCCTGCCCAGGGAGGTGGTGGAGTCACCATCCCTGGAGGTGATTAAAAGCCAGGTAGATGTTGTGCTTAGGAACATGGTTTAGTGGTTTTGATAGGGCTAGGAGTAAGGTGGGACTTGATGATCTTGAAGGTCTCTTCCAGCCAGAACTGTTCTATGATTCTATGTACAGGGCCTTAACTGAAGTTCACAGCAGCACAAAATTGCCTCAACACTGGCAACCTTGGGGAGCAGCTTGGATGCTGTAAGTACTATGAACTCTCAGAAGAGAAGCCACAAAGTGTTTTAAAATGCTGAACAACTTCCTGACAATCATGTTATGGAAGTATAAGTTTTCTGCAGGCCAAATTGAAGCTCTGCTACAGGGCACGGCAAGACAATTCCATGGGGTAAGTTGTGATTCTTCTCAGAAACTGATTACAAGAAGGGGACTACCATCTCCTTCTGTTAACTGTAAATGGTCATGCAGAAGCACAGTGCAATTTGCCTGTTAGTAGAGTGCAGCCCATTACCACTACAATGCTGAAGTGTTAACATTATTGTAATAATTTAGTAACATTATCCAGTGTATTTCCCCAGTAAACTATAATGAACTAATCCTCCTAAACAAGGCTTGACAATACCATAGAAAGTTGGAATCACACTGGTTTTCATCATTGCTCTAGGAAACAGCATATCTTTGCACAGGAACTGTCTCTAACAGTAGTATTTTTTCCAGGTTTAACTGTCTACAGATTTAAGTGAGAACACTGCTACAGAGATGAGATGCATAGTCACAAGGGTAACAGACAGAGCATGAAAGTTTTTGAGTTAAGGTGACCAGAAGAAGGATTACAGTTGATTTTACAAAAAATCCAGTCCACCTTCATATTCTTCATAGCATCAACTACCCAATTCTCTCTACTTTTTACCCTTCTATCAGTCCTGCATTTTGGTTTGTTGGGTTGTTTTTAAAAAAAAAAAAAAAATGTCATGTTAGGACACATCTTCACTACTAAGTCACTAAACAAGCTTCTGAAAATTACCAATTTGCAGTACAGTTATAAGCCACAAACACTTCTATAATTGAACCAAAAAATCTAAATAATTAACTATGTGATATTTTTTTTCTAAAAGGAAAACGTAACTATGCTTAAAGAAGCAGAATATATAAATATACATTGTGTTGTCATGAGAAGTAATGCAAAAAACCTTACAGATGCTGACTATTTACCGTGCTGACTTCTCTCTTGCATTGAAGCTCAGAGACTTAAAATACTACTTCAAACTATCAGAATGCACATATTGCTATCTCTTGAAATCTCTTACATATTTGGACATATTTTATAAGCTGATGAAACTTTTAGCACCTTCCTCACAATAACAGAATACAGTACTTAGAAAGTTTCATATAAAATAAGTACTCTTGCAGCATCAAATCTTTATGCATTACTCAGAAATACGAGACTGGTAAATTCATTAAACAAGTTTGTTCAGAAATACTCATTTAGGCAGCATTGCCTTATATAGTCATCAAGGCCAGCAAACAGATGATACAGAGCAAGAGGAATTGTTGCCAGTTACTTCAGACTGGAAAATATGAGAACAAAATCTAATGCTAGCTGCCAACTAATTCCTCTTCTTTTTCTAACAAAAATATTGAAGAAAAGCTTTCCTTGGCTGCAGCCACTTGCTCTCTAGTAAGAGGACAGAATTTGGTTATTGCTATAATAAGAATTATTCTACATTTTTCTACAGAAGTTAGAAAAATTAACACCAAGAAAACACTGCAGTGGGGAGAGAAGTCCGATTGGAAAAAAAAATACATGTGTAACTGTCAAAATTATGGAAGAACTTGATTCAAAGATACATTTTTTGAACAATCCACCTTTAAGTTTGCTTAGACCTCGACCACTGGCTTCGTTTTTAAGTGGAAAGAGGGTGAAAAAAACTTCTCATACTTTTCTAACTGAATACTTTTGGAGAGGGGTTGACTTTTTAATTTTCATGCTCCTGTCTACTAACCCTTTTTTGTCCCACTAAGTCAGCTAGACCCCTAATAAAATGACATGGGGGTAGGAGTAAAGACAAAATTTGTCTGGCCAAAGTCTTGCACAAAGTTCAGAAAGCTACTAACGACAAATGAGAGTTGTTTCATTTGATATATTTTCAGTTATTATCTCAAGTGCAAGTTGTCCAAGTTAAGCACTTCACAAATGCATGGCACCTAAAAGTGGATAAGGGGCAAAAAGGACCGGGAGCAGTTACTGGAGCTAAAAGCTGACTGGACTGGTGTCTGCAAGTACCAGAAATGAAAGGTGCACACAAATGATACCAGAGCACGATTCTGGGAAATAGAAAGCATCTGGAACCACTTTACAAGCATGCCTGCTGCTGATCACTCCATCCCTATCCCCTGCCAGCTTTGCTACCTTTTCCCTAGAAAGCAACAAAGCAGCAGGAGCTGTGGGAGGTACCCCAGGAAAGCAGTCCAGACATCCTGCAGTGGGTCATGGCTCTGTCACCGGGTGTACCAGAACAGCTTCTGCACAAGGACTGGGTACTGCTTGCTTCAGTGAATTCAAAGCAAAACCGAGAGAAACAACACCAACCACATCTACAACACAAAGAAAGGTAATTCCTGTAGAAAAAGAAATAAATATGTAAAGCCTGTGTTCACACAGCTAAACTCTCTGCTCCTCTAAAATAGAGCATTTCTATTTAACTTGTTTATTGGATGGTCCCTGTAATGAGCTGGGCACTGTACTGAGTCTGGAAATTGGGAGAGCACTGAATAGCAAAAGCATCAGAGGGTACGCAAACCATTCCACAGTCCAGACTACCATCCGGCAGCGTTCAATCCTTGTCATGGCCCTGCTTAATTTGTTAGGACAAACATGAACGTTAACAGATGCCTCACTCTCATACTGCTCAGCCAGAGGGTAAACATGAGACAAGACTTAAGCTGATATCTCCTAATGTTTAGACTTGCTTCAAAGAAATGTGTGGAAATCCAAATTTGGTTCATCCCAATGTACTCCCCAAATCCTTTCCAAATAAGAGCAATGATGTTTTATCAGTTTTGCATGAACTATTTCACTTTTACAAAAAAAGTGCACTAAATTGTCCACAGAACATTTCCAAATTCTTGAATGTTTCACTAAGATTTAGGTCTACCTTCCTTCTGCCCAAGCACAGAGGTGAAATCTAGCCACATAAATGACCCAAGTGACACTGCAAGTTTTTTCCTAGGCCATACACAACACCCATACAATCCTATCTTTTCAACAAGCTATCAAGAAATTATCACAGAACCTTTGTTCAAAAGAATTGTGTTACAAGAACGCAATTTCATGGAATAAAATAACAACATACCTTCTAAAGCTGTTGAAGTAAAGAACTCACTCCCCTGCCCCAAACATTGAAAACTAGATCAATTGTAGGTAAGAAGTTGTAAACTGCTGAGGAAACCAAGATATCAATCTGAGACTGTCTCAAATGCTTAAAGCCATATACTTGTATTTTATGACCCAGACAGTTTGAAATTCGTAAATCCTGACATCACAAGATTTATGGTTTAATTAGAACATACCCAAGAAACAAAAGTTTCCAATAGAAAACACACTTCCAAGTAAGAGATGGAAATAATTAATTTCTTTAAAGAAGTCTATGTAGCATAAGAATTTCCACGATGTTCACAGTTTCTATTAAGCTATCTGATACTTATGAAAAGCTGTATCATACTTCAAACCGCTGAAACTGCCTTACACACAACTATACAACATCAACAAATTTTCCATCAGCAAGTGTGCAATATGTATTATATTCTCCTTTATATTTTTCTAGAGGAAGATTGTTGCATGGACTTTGCAAAACCTATGAACATTTGTTGATGCATGTGTTGATTAAAAAAGAGATTTCCTGGAATTAGTAAAACCTAGATAAGAATTACTGTCATATTTTATAAGATTTAATTCAACTAAAACTGTAGAGTATTTGTTACTCATTTTCAGACCCTGAAAATTATTTTGCTATCTATCCTCTGTTTTTCTACCAATGCTGCACCAAGTTACCAAGACACATTCTGGTGCTTCTCAGCCACTCTTACCGGCAAGATTCAGACCACAGCTTTTGAAGTGAAACAATCCCAAGGTACAATACAGACACTCTCTATAGTGCTGTATAATAGTGCAGACTTCAATGACATACATCTATCCTTTTAATCTAGAGGAAAGTGTTGAAATTAAACTGTATGACTATACATGGCCTAGCATATATTCCACTTATTGTATTACGTGACACCTTCTCCCACCGCAACTTCTGCTACTGTCGTGATCACTCTGAATTACAATTCCATCTGACTTTGTGCTTCATCCATTTGCATATGCTAAATGTGATGGAAAATGCCTACCTGATATCTTCAATCATCATAATGGGTAATGTCAAAACACCCGTTCTGATTTTAATTTGTCGTAACACCAGCACGGTTTTCAAAACAACCATGCACAGATCTTGTGGTGTTTTAACTTAGGCCATGCTCACCTCATGTGATGAGAAACAGCAATAAAAACTTTTTTCCAAACAACCTAGATGGTACCTATTGATCTTTCCATTTCTACTTGTAAAAAAAACTTGGCAGCTTTGACAAAACACACTTTGTAATTTCAAGGTAATTATTATTCATCTTGCTTTCTTCTAGTATTCATAAAATTAATCCACTATTTTTCTGGGAAAGTTCAACCAAAAAAATAGTGATTTCCCAGTTTCTTTCCTTTTGCTGCTTTATTATTGCTCCATCATTTTCCAACTACTACATCATCATTCTAATAAGAGTAGAAACAGAGATAGAAGTACTTACAGGTTTCCTAAGGAAAAAAAGGGACAGAGCTCCAATTAGGGGCATATCTCCAATTAGTGGTTCTAGAATAACCCTCATAGTGCCATGGATCTGTAGAAAGGGAGAAAAAGGCAGCAATGGAAGTGACTTTAGTTCAAGTTTTAAATAATTTTTTTTCACTGGTAATGCTCACACTTTTAAATTCATTAAATTCTTGATTATTGGAGAATTTTATATATATGTATAGCTTTACATATCATACCAAAAAAATAACACTGTCACTAAACAGTAGGGGTTACAAACTCATTATATTCATTATAGTATGTTGTGTCATGTTAGTGGTAATTTTGCTAAAAATATAGAGTAGATGATTTATACAGCTCATTGTAAACAAATGTGGCACCAACCAATACCAGGGCATCCACAAACACTAGAACAAAAGTAGGCAAGCTCATAGGTATGTCAAGACACACACACACACACACACACAGAAGCATACTATTTTTCCTCATCAGAGAGAGATTTGTATCAGAAAGTTAAGGAAATTTGAGAAACGATATCAGAAGACAAAGCATTTAAACTAATAATTCCATTTAAGACTGAAATATTAAATAAAGCAAAATTTTAAGCTTCAGGATGCCTTTACGAACCTACACATCACATGAACATTGCTTTGATATGGAAATATCTCCATCTTTTTCAGGAGAAAAATGTTGCATGTTTAAAACAATTCTACATCTGAAAGAAATTTAATCTTTCAGCTGTCATGTTACTAAAACTATTATGCAATATCAATATTATGCAACTGAGAAAAAAATAGCAAGCAAAACTACAGAATTACTGGTTCTTTCTTATAAACTATTTCATCAGAAAAGAACAATTCAATGTTGACTCAACAAAATCAAAAGAAAAAAATTAATTTCACCTGTATACTTTTCACCCCAGCTCTGCAAAAGTATCTCTTGATCTCCAAATCGATTTCACAGTTTCCAACAAAACTAAAACAAATAAGAAAGTACACATTTCATTTTTATGGACTAAACTGCACTACACTGTTAGTTCTGCTTTGCAGCCATGACAGTAAGTTTTGCATCTCAAGTCCATATACCAAAAATGCCTGTTACAACATTACAAGACAACAACCTCAAGACTGTAAAAAAAAATTACATCCCCTTCAAAACATCACCACTGTCATCAAAATCACTCAAATTAATATATAAGTATGTTATCATCTCCAGAAGCATATATATGAGAAAACATGCAAATAGTCCTACATTTGGGAAATAACAGACACACAATTCCTGCTTCATTTCAGGAGAGCTCTACATGTGTCTCATTGACACTACATGCACTCAACTGCACTCTCATCTAATAGAATCATGAGAAGCACTGGACAGAAATGGTTATCTTACTAAAAATCAAAGTTGTCAGAAATATTCAGAGACTTGCAAAAACAGTTACATTTGTAAATTCAGTAAGCTGGGCCAGCTGAGCTGGATCATCTACTGTGCAAGGTTTAAGCCAAAAACAATTGAGCCCTTTCTGAAAGGAAAGAGGAGGCAAGAAGCAAATTAGAAAATATCTTAAAAGTGATGCAAGTTTTTCCCTCAACAGTTCTTGCATCCCATTTTTGGGGCTGCAAGTTCAACAGCTTGACATTTTGCAAATGTTGTCCTGTATCTCAGAGACAGATTTGTAGAGGATGGTAAAAAAAAGCCCCATCTATTTTATCCATGCTACAAAGCTAAAGGATTATTTGCACACAACTCAGCCTCAGGTTTTAGCAGCTGATTTTCCTGAAGTCCCATGCAGGTCAAGCATATACCAGCAGAGAAATCTGAAGAGCTTTCTGAACAGACTGCCTAGCTAAAGAAAATGGAAGAAGGAACTAAGTAGGGAGGAGATAAGGCAGCTTAAACAAAGCCAGACACCACTGGAAGGGGGGTTGGAATTTGTTCCCTCTACAGGGCATCCTGCTCCAGATTCTGCAGTAGAGCCCAGGCTCTCACAGGAGGTTCCTCAGGTCTACCCTGTACAGTGAAAAACTGCTCAGCCACATTTAGGAGTCTGATGGAATCTTACCACAAAAACATCTGGGAAATTATGAACAAAATGGAGTTCCTCTCCTCATGGGGCCCTTTTAGGATCAAGTCAAGATAAAATAAGTTACTCTCACAATAACTGGAGAACAGGAGGACCACTGCCCTCCCCCCCCAACAACTGACTGCCATGAGGTACCATCAAAAGAAAAGGAAGGTGAGAGCTGCTGCATTCAGGATATCCGTTATTCCAGTCACCTGCAGCCTCCCGTGCTCTGTGTGCAATGGTGCTACCTACAGGAGTTCAAGCAAATCCTAATCTAAGCAATCCCTTAAACAGAAATAATCAACAGTAGCAAGACAGTCTTGTAAATACCGGAATTTATTTTGGACTATTCGAAAGATAACGCTATGCAGGATCATTCTGGTACAGTGACCAGTCTGGGGAACTGGAAGACAACACATGACAGGGGTCTGTGTGAAAGGCCAGCCACCACTGTCCCTGGAAAGAATGGTGTGACTATACAGTTTAAAAATAGGCATGTAATTTTTAATACACAATTTAAAACTATGTAATTTCTATTTTTGCCTGTCTAACTATATATAGAGATAGTAGATACATGTATAAATATACACATACATATATAATTGCATAACAACATGACACAGAGGAGCAAGGTCAATTAAAACTTGCAACTGAGACCTCAATCTTGGCACTTTGTAGCCTCAGAACTATTTGTGTTATGAAGACTGGGAAGCAATAAGCTCATTTGGAAATCCGTAATAGCATGATGACAGATTGAAGTAAAAATAGTAACAAATTGCATTTGAGGGAAATAAGTCAACAACTTGTAACCTTATTATGAAGTTAAACACAGCTTTATTCCCCAAGATATGTGGCCAGATCCATTAACAGTCTATGCCATACAGAATTCCACAGTAATACAACTTGAATGTTCATTTAATGAGCAAATTCTATACATTCAGATCATAATATCCCAGAAATATTTATGATCCTTGGAATGTACAGATCACTGAGACTGATGACAGTTTTATGAGGGCAGTCTTGTAAGAATATAACATCAGCTACACCAAATTAGCCGAGGAGCACAGCACACTGTATGTGCTCATTATAGCCCATAGAACAAAGAATGGGACAAGCATATTTCCAGATTACAATTATCTATGATTCTGTAACTTGGACTATCTTCATTATTTTTTAGAAAGTCTTTTGACCCCATTTTTACATCTGTCTTCTGCCAGTACAATGGTAGAGTGTTTCTCCACCCACGTGTGCCACGTAAAAAAGTATCTCCATGTATTTAAATCTGCAGCCTAAAACTTTCTTTTAGCACATCTACTTTTTGCATCATTAGAAATTTTAACAGTCCCAGTTGTACACTATTAACAAGTATTTCCTCAGTCTTCTTTGGCTTTCTTTACTACAGTTCACATTTAATTTGACTGAGTTTATCTTGTTTTGTGTTGATTCATAACCTTTATTTTTCCGCAAGTATTTACTGCATTCATGCACTTTAGCAAATACAATATTTCTGTTTATTTACAATCTATCTAAACTTGAAGTTCATCTGCTCAAGTAGTTAAAAAATTTTTCCTCGCATACCTCTGTCACCAGAAACTAGACTTTTAAACTGTAACATAAATTTTGTCAATTTTTTAACAAACAGCTCACAGTAACCAAGAGAAAGGCAAAGCATTCCCTTTGCAAACATGGTGCTGAAATTGAATCTTTACATACGTTTACCAATGACTGCTTTGTGGATTAGTTAGTCAAGATGCTGACAAGAGAAAAGTTCTTAACTGAGTCCTGAGTTATGCACAGGACCTGTTTCAAAAGGTTCTGAAAAACACTCTGAAGTAGTGATTATCATGCACTTAATATCCTTGCAGAAACAATTAAAACATAACCAAAACACACTACTTTTGCCATTAAATTTAAGGCAAAATGCAAAAAAAGGTCAAGGAAGGTGCAAAAAAAATAATTAAAGAAGTGTTTTGCAGACACATTGAAACTACTTATATGTACAGTACGGAAGGTCCAAAGCAAATGCATTTACCCTGACAGTAGAAAGGGCTAAAGGAAGCAGCAATGGTGAAACAGCAGGATAAAAGATTATTAGAACAATTAATGTAGTCTTAAAAAAATCAAAAATATAACTACAATAAAATTTTTCCTTCCCCTGCCACACCCCCCACGGGGTTTGGCTTTGTACAACTATTCTTACAAACGCTTAGAGAGATTGTTTTCCTTCTCAACTGTATTTGGGGAAGGAAGGGTTTATAGAAAGCCCTTAACTTTAAACTAAATTAAAATTAGAACAAACTAATTTCACTGGAGATTAAACTCTACAGAGATAAATACTCAGGACAGACTTTTCTCCAGCAGTAAGATTGCTCTTTATATTCTTGCAAAACTGAACGAAACTTGAATCCCCAAGTAATAGTTTAGGGTTGGTATCTGTACATAGCTCTATCTTAACATGGCAAGAAAATTTATTACAGAGACTTTCATTCTTCCTTCCTGTTACTACTGAAACAATCCTTAGACCCTTAGAGTGCCCTCAGACCCTTGGACTCCTAGACAACATTAAAAAAAAAAAAAAGTGCAACAGTAACAATTGATATAGATCTGTTTTCCTGGGGGCTTAAATCAGAAGAAGTGGGGCTGTTCTTACAGCTGTATCAAAAGTGGCAACAATTAAAAACTGGAAGAAATTTCTCCATTAGGGCTAACAGCTCTCAAGGGACAATCCTGCTGTATTTTGTTCAGTATTTGGATAGCTGTCTTTTTTCCTACAGAAATAAAGTGATTCAGATCAAAGAAGATTGAGCCATTCTCACAGACATAGCTGCCAACACTGTCTGAAACCCAGGAAAGGATGCAGCAGCATCTTCTCTTATCACTCCAGGGCCCAGCTTTGACAACAAAAGACAGTCTTCAACACAGCTGAGATTTAGAGAAACACTTCAAAATTAAGAATAACCAAGATCAAACTTTGGAAGTGACTCTGAAAAGGAGAAGCTGAGAGGCCTGACTCCCCTTCTGTTTACTGCTAGGGGAGCAGCAAGAAACACAGAAGGCTGCTCTTTGCTGGATCATCAATGAGTGACAAATGTGGCCTTTCCACATCGTAAAAGCAGGAGCAAGTAGTCGCTGTAACACTTACTTATGGTGGTCAAATAAAAACATTGCTGGGTTCACTGACTGAACTTTCAAAACAAACCTCTGTAACTGCAGACTGTGTTGAGAAAGACTTTGGCAAATGTTGGGTAGATCTATTTATAAACCTATATGGAAGAGGTCATGATGAAAGGGCAAAGAAACCTGAAGCAGCAGAGAACAGTCGTTCTGGCATTATATAATACCTCGATTTGCCTCAGTTATTGGTATGAGCACAAGCACTTTGTTAGCTGTCATTCTCTTTTTCTAATACTGCGTTTATAAAAAAAAAATTGTAAGTTACTGAGAAAAGTAAAAAAAAAAAATCAAACATCTTATAACCTAAATTTTAAACTATACTAAACTTCATGGTAAACTTTTAAAACATTAGAAAAAATATCAAAGATAGTTCTTTGGCTTTGGAAAGTACATTTTGTTAACCAGCATTACCTTTAATTGATATACTATTTTCCTCAGATAAATGCTACTTACAGCATGCAGTTCCTTCCTCCATTCACAGACAGAACTACAGTTGTGTAATGAAGCAATTCTCCTTTCAGGCCAACCTGGCTGCTGAATCAAACGAAGCACGTACTGTAAGCATGGGCCCCACTGTAACATGATAATATTTACCTCATTTGAAGATCCAAAATGATCTGTCTTTTGTCCACGTTTTCAGTGTACACTTTTACACCATTTATCCGCAGAGGCTGAAAAAGTGAAAACTTGGGTCACAACAACTCCCTGCAAGACTGCAGGCTTGGGGAAGAGTGGCTGGAAAGCTGCCTCATGGAAAAGGACCTGGGGGTGGTGGTCAACAGCTGGCTGCAGATAAGCCAGCAGTGTGCCCAGGTGGCCAAGAAAGCCAACAGCATCCCAGCTTGCATCAAAAATAATATGGCCAAGCAGGACTAGGGCAAGGATTGTCTCCCTGTACTCGCCACTCGTTCAGTTTTGGACCCCTCACTAGAAGGAGGACATTGTGTTGTTGGAATGTGTCCAAAGGGCAATGCAGCTGATGAAGGGTTTAGAGAACAAGTCTTACGAGGAGCGGCTGAGGGAACGGGGGTTGTTTACCCTGGAGAAAAGGAGGCTCAGAAGAGACCTCACTCTCTACAACTCCCTGAAAGGAGGTTGGAGCTGGGGTTGGTCAGTATGTTTTCCCATGTAACAAGTAATGGGACAAGAGGAAATGGCCTCAAGCTTCACCAGGGAAGGTATAGATTGGATATTAGGAAAAATTTCTTCACAGAAAGGGTTGTCAAACACTGGAACAGACTGCCCAGGGATGTGGTGGAGTCACTATCGCTGGAGGTATTTAAAAGGCATGTAGATGTGATGCTTAGGGATGTGGTTTAGTGGTGACCTAGAAGTGCTTGGTTAACAGATGGATTTGATGATCTTAAAGGTCTTTTCCAACTAAAACAATTCTATGATTCTGTAACATTCAGAGAAGAGGGAAGGGGGTGGAATTTAAATACTTACATAAAATCCCATTTATGACAAATGAAGAGGAACACAAAAGACAACTTCACAAAAAAAACCATTAAGCTACATCTCAACACAAGTAGACTTCCAGTTGATGTAAGTAAGATTGAGTAGTGCTGAACTCACTGCAAGCAGAGGTAACTTATTCTTGGCTTGGACTGGTCAAAGAGGCTCTTCAACAGGCATGTAAGAGCTGTGTATTATGACCCCTTCTTTCACAGGGCTGAACAGAAGATAAACACCTATCTGCTCCTTGATACTATGTTATGTGCAGCTCTTTGGAAAACCGAGTCAGCAGTCTTGTTATGTACAGAATCCAGGGACATGATTAAAAGTTCACATCTGGCAGGAAAAGGATAATGGTCTCTGCTGACTTAATGTGAAGCACAACATGAGTGGTATTAAATATATGTTGCTATGAGCTCTTCACATGAATGTGAGTTACTACACTGAGTCTTCTCTCAGTTCTCAGGCAAATTTCCGAAGCAGAGACCCCAGAGGAAAACAAACAAACAAACCAACAAACAAACAAAAACATACCATCAAAACACCCACTCACAAGAAACCACACCACAAAAATGAAGCCTCTGCTAAAAATCACACCACATTTTTATGTTACTGTTACAACAGAAACCAGAATTAATCTTTCCACCAAGTGTCACTGGGAAGTATTTTTGTGCAGATTTAAACAGATTACATGAAAATGTTATGCAAGAGAGAGCCTCTTAGAAAACCTTCAACAGACACTGACCTGATGACCAATATCAATCTTTGTAAAACTGAAGGTACTGAGGTGGTTGTTTGCTCCTCTTACTGCTGGTTCTATGGTCTCCCGGAAGAGTTTCTCAATAAATTGGCAAATAAAAGGCCACATCTGTTTTACAGTCTAAAGGAAAAAAAAAATAAAATAAAAATCTACATGAAACACAACTTCACACATAACTAAAAAAATATTCCTTAAGGAGTATTTAAGAAATTTGGTACAAAGTTTTAAACATACAAGTTTTCTGTACAGTTTTTTACAGACCATAAGAACTGCCTCCTATTTACACACAAGAAAGCTTTCTGAAATTCTCAATTTGTGTGATTTATACATCTGAGTAACTCTGAAGCACTGTAAGGGAAGAAAAACAATATTATGGTTTTTTTTCTCTTACGCCACAAATTCATGTGCATCCAATGCTGATGCAGAATGTCAGGGAGAAGGGTGAAGAGGGTTGAATTTATTTGCATGTAAAGCAAGGAGTAAGAAAAAAATGGGTCAAGTGCATTTCTTAAATACTTGCATAAGGTTTATAAATGTAAAAAATATAGTATTTTACTGTCATATCTAAAAATACTATAGTTTTTTCTCCTCACTATTTTCTAATTGACTCCTGCTCATCTATGCTCTTTGCATGAGAGATACTTGAAAAACAAAACCCCCAAGCTATAAAGATATCTTAAATTATCACACATACAAATCAAAACTGCAAAATTGATTTATTTTTAGATTGTAGGTCAGGAACCTACAATAACTGGAAGTTATCCCAGACAAGTAGAACATGAGAGACTCTGTTTACAGCTGCTATTACTTCCACACAATTACAGCTGTCATTATTTTCATGTCACTTAAAGTCATTCTCCAGACCTTGTAATTTCAAGACCATGAAAGTAGATGTAAACTTTCTCATGAGTAACTAGATCAACAACCAGGAGCTTCAAGTGTATGAAGAGCACAGAAAGTTAAACTACTCTGTTCTCAGATACTTGACTCAGGTTTTTGGGGTGGTTTTTTTTGGGGGGGTGGGGGTGTGTGTGTGAGTGGTTTTTGGGGTTTTTTTTGTTTTGTTGTGTTTTGGGTTTTTTTTTTCTTTTTGTTTTTTTGTGTCTTTTTTGGGGGGGTGTAGGTGTTTGCTTGGTTTGGGTTTTTGTGTTTTGTTTTGGGTTTTAGGGGTTTTTTTTGTTTCAAATCTCAGATTTCCCTCCTCCCCTTCCCATTTGGAAGCACTGCTAATGACTACTCTTACCTTGTTGAGCCATTCTGCCCTCTCTGTGTCTGGAAAATGGACCTAAAATAAACAAGAAAACAACAAAAAACCCACCAAATTAAAAAATGATACAAATATAAAACACTTTTAGTTAATCATGTTCAGCTAATTATAATGCAGGTAAGGTTAGGGATCTCCATATGAGCAATTTATACATTGAACAACATATTCACCATTAACAGAATATTAGAATTCAAGCAGTTAAAATATGAACTCATTCCTGAGTTCACATCATACGAGACCAAGCATATATTTAATAGTGGCATCTGTCGTAAGGTATTGCTTTAACACCATAAATGAACTAAGACAAAAAAAATAAATAGTAAGCCCAACTGACTCAGTGCCAATCAAATTTACCTCACGTTTCAGGGGTTTTTAATAGGACACACATGACTGCCAAAGTCCTGACTGCACTTCTACTTCCTTTCTTTCCTGACAGATCTTTTTTCCATATCAATAACTCATGCCTAGAAATATTTAATCAGCAAAGTTGAAGCTCAGGAACATGGATCGAAGTTCCTCCACGAGCCTTTCCAAAGACACTTCTAGTGATTTCTTTTCTTAAACGTAAGAGTCAGAAGTATGATGTTATATAGGCAGGATGGAAAGTACCCATCACAACACCTATTAAATACCAGAAGAACAGGCACAGTTTTCCAGACACAGAAGGAGAGCACGGTCAGTAGCTTTACATCTTACACACACACACACACAGAAGAGATAAAACCCTGAAGCAGCTCAGTAGAAGCCGAGTTAATCAAAATGTCTTTAGAAATGAACAGCTCCTACAACAAGATGCAGATCTCACTTCTGAAACACAAAGAGCCTTTGAACACACTAAAAAACTGTGACCTACATATAGTGACTTCCGTGAAGCGATGTCCCTACTTAACTGTGGAACTGCGAAGTCTTAATCTCTTCACAGCGTAACAGATTGTACCACTGGTTTTAACAGCAGTGCCTAATGGCTATTTTTATGATGCATATATCTCAAATGTCAACAGTCAGTTAAATACATACTTTTTAAACTGGATGTTCAACAAGTTGGATTTGAAAGCAGCCCCATTAATGATGTCTTTGTTTAGTTTTTATTAAATTCTTGCATTAACAATCAGCACTTTCTTGAACATACTCAGAGTACATTCAGAGCTATATTAAGGACTGTTGCCTTCAGAGCAGTCCTTAATTTCAGCTAAGCATCCCTGGTTTAGCTATGCTGGAGAACTGGTCTCTAAAGCATAATCAATATTGTCAGTTATTTGTCCCGTCTCTTTCTTTCTCAATATTCCCAGGTGCATACCTAAGGTAAGCCATATGGTTTTGCAGATTCTTAAAGAATTACAACACCATTGTCTTCCTCTGTCAAAAGAGAGGCTCTTGGCATCTTTTAAAAAAGTACTTATTTCACATATGTCACGTATCTGTAAAAATCAAGGCACACGGCACAAGAATGACTGATGAGCTGCTTGACTAACAAAAACATTCAATAGGATTTATTTTACTGAGTTCAAAGAACAGAATTATTAATAACAGATGGAATCGTAATATTATATTTTATTTATTTATCATTTATTTCCTAGAAAATTATGGTGGGTAGAATGCCAGAAATCTGTATTTAGAGGGTTTGATGGTTTGGGTTTTTTTTCCTTTGTTAAAAAAAAAAAAGTACTTAATTTTATTTTTTTTTTTTTGAAACACAAGTAGTTACTGTATGTACATCAATTTATACCTGAACAAAGCTTACGCTTAACTTTTGTCTTGTAGGGTTCTCAAGTTGCTTCTAGCACTCAAAGTTAAAGGAGCAAAAAGAATGAACATTTCCTCCACTCTGCACAGGGCCGCCATTCAGTACATCTGACTGGAATGAACCAGGTAACATCTCTCTTTCACACCCACCAAGCACCTTTCACATTCAGTCCCAAATTATGCAGAATCCCTTGAGATAGGCTGGGAAACAAGCAAGAGGCCACATGGGCTAGCAGCTAGCCATACACACTATTGTCTATTGTACAGTCTTCATTAAGCCCCTGCTTAAGAGGACAATTTCTTAATTTTTTCCACAGATTTAATACTTACTTGTCCTTTAGCATTCCACACCTGTCATGCTCCTACCACTCTCTCAGGTAGTACTAAGCCAACTCCTTAATTATATAAGTCTAGTTTACTTCTAGAGTAGCATGTGTTAATAGGCAACAAATAATAAAATGAATTACATCTTACATTCCTGTTTCTCATCTCTTTTCCATCCTTGTTTTTCTACACACTCCACTGTTAACATAATTCAGTTGTATTCAGTGTCTATAAACTACCTCCAAACCAGCAAGCATAGAATACCATCTTCCATCTTCAAGACTGAAATTTTTAATCCAGCCAACCTGGAATCAAAAGTTGAGCTTTACTTAATCTTCAGATTCTCCAGAAAAAGTGAGGCTGAAAACAGGGCATAAACATTTATCCATCTACTAATTCCATACATTTTTGCCCTACTGTAGGAGACAAATGCTAATGATGACGTTACATTTTGCTTTAAGAGTTTTTGATATCAAACACAATCTTATGCAAAGACAACTGGGGAAAGCCTGAGGGATGGAAGTTGGTGCTCTGGATCAGTCAGGACTGACACAAGAGTATTAAGGCAACTGTACAAGCATTTTATGACCAGAAACAGAAGCAGGAATCAGACTAACTGATGTGTAAAATCTATTAATTCCCATTTAAAATCTACTAGATAAACATGACACAAAGAGACACAAGTCAAGATTTCAGCAGACAGAAGACCAAAAGCATTTTCTGCTTGGTTTCTATTACTAAATTGCTCACGCAGGTTTGGCAAGTACTGTCTCATTTCAAACAAGATGACACAAAATCACGTAAAAATACATGATTTAGCTTTCTCCCACAACTGCTTGTGCTCAGCTCTAAACAACTCTCATGTTTACCTCCTACTTCTGATGTGCTCATATTCTGCACTGTCACAAAATTCAATTCAGAATACATTATTTTTAGTAACGATCAATAAAATACCAGAAAGAGCCCAAGCAATGCAGTTCCTTGCTCTGTCCTGGAAGATAATAGGACAGAACAGCAACAAAATCAAATCACTAACAAGCTCCTGTTTCCATAACAAGAGTAGAAACATTTGTTACCTACAATTATTTCATTATTCAACCTCTCTACGTATGCTCTTTGTATTGGCTACGTGAACTCCATTTGCTGCCCAGATGACCATCTGCATCTTTCTAAGGAAACAAAGCTAGACAAACAATAATAGCTGTTAAACTCAAATCCCATTGACTAAGGACCGATGGAAAATTTTGAAAAGTCAAGCAGTAATCAACAAATTACAACAAATGAGTTTCAAAGTGCAAATAATAATATTGCTGCCTTAAATATAATTCTTCATTCACATCAGGGAGGTTTCATGTTATCTATGTAGATGTTGGTAAAAGCAACCATTGACAAGAAAATCAGGGAAAATGAAGTTATAACACTCTTTGGAAATAACAGTGAATTGTTCTAACCACAAGTTACAGGTATTAATAATTAACTATAATTAATACAGGTATTAATTAATTATAAGGTCACAATATAATCAAATTTCTGGATATAATTATGTAACTAAGTATTCTTGAGCAGTTTTCCAGATATTTCACAAAATCTCTCATATTAGATATCAATCCCTTCTGCTTTGCTCTGGAAAGCTAAAATGACATACAAAAATCCTTCTCTCTATCAGAAGTGTATTTACCTAGCTAAAACATAAAAATGTAAGAGGTTATCACAATTAGTCTTCACAGTCTCTTCATGCATCATCAGCAGAGAGGGAAAGCATTCCACAGTAGGAAATTTAGAACAGAAACCCAACTTAGGTGCTCTAAATCACCTTTTGAACTCACCGCGTAAGTGGTTATTTAACTACTAAGCCTAAAGCTAGGTTGTGTGGCTAAAAGGAAACACGCTAAAATTAAATTATCCTTTGAACTATAAGTGCCAGATTAATTTGTCTAAAGTCATTGCACTCGTAACTCAAAAAGGCCAGAGAAATTTAGTAAAATAATTAAGAAGAATCCCAGCATGAATAGACTAGAGAGTGTTGTACAGTGATATTCAAGCTCAATTTAACAGCTATTCACTCCAGTATTTTCCAGTCAGTAAAGCCAGCTGGCCTAAGGACATTTTAGGTAAAACAGAGCTGAGCAGGGCTAATAGCTTAATCCCGTGTATTCCAGCCAGCAATCCCTGCTCGCCCACTCACTCTGGAGAAACAAGGAGCAGCAGTAAGTGAAACAGTTGTTCCTTTCCACAGTGGATTTGATGCAGTGTCTTCTGCTACTCAACACAGGCTGAAGAGGGTTGCCCCTAAACAGAGACTGGGGGATGGACGGATGGACACAACTCCTCCTTGCTAACAGGATGTAAAGAAGGGGGTGCTGGAAGGGAAAGCAGAGCAGCCAGGCTCTCTCCTGTGACTCCAATAAACCACCCTCCAGGGTTACCCCAGCAATCTTCCTAACTTCCATCAACCCCAGAAATACTGTAGCTCCCGTATATTCTGAATTACAAGATAAAACACACTAAATATTTACTCTTGTGAAACTGCAGGGTTTCGTGTTCCTGAAAGAGAAACTTAAACTGTTAATAATGAGGGTTCCTCAAAAAAGCTGCCGTTAACCATTGGCCCTTGCTACCAAATTAACAAACAATATGTTAATGTGTTCTATTATTTTTGGTAATCTGATTGCATTTAGCATGTTTTGGCATGGGTTTTGTGCTTACAGTCCTAAATATATTAAAATGATTGGCCTTTGCACAGCAAAATTTATATTCAGTATCACAAATGCTTTTCAGTATGGAGATTAAGCAAGGACTCTTGAAACAGTTTCACTGAGAATCATTAGGGGGGTGTTGCATATATGACATCTTTCAACAGAAACACCTGGAAGATCAAGAAACGGGCTGACTGTAGGAACTCACTTTTGTCAAACACACTGTCAAAGACCACAGGGTACTTCACAAAATAGCACTTTGAAGGACCCGTGTAAATCAGTACAACTAACCTAAAATTAAAAGCTATGAATATAAAATAAGCAGTGCAAGTTTTGATAGTATTTGACCATAAACAAAGAAACAAACAAACAAACAAAAATAATCAGACATCAGAAAATTAAGGGGAAGGGGAAAAAAACCACCAAAACACAGAGTAAGTAAGATACAGAGATCAAGGAGGTGGGGAAGGGCCCTAGAGTTGTTGCCTATAAAGCCTGAAAGTAAAAAGGAAATATTGGACAAAGTGGAAATGTATCTAAATGGAAGAAACAGTTATAAGGCCAAGTAACGTTAATGTCTGTATTTATAAATTGGAACATAAGCCATTGAAGTGCTTGGACAACACACTGAAAAACAAAATAAACCCTAAAAGAAAAAGGAACTGCACACACTGAGTGAGACTTGCACCCATGAGCTGGAAGTGGTAGTACCAGCACATACTTGGTATCCCACCAAATGTTCTTAAAAGGTTCTACCAGCCCGATCGCTGTCACCCCACGTGAGCTGCCACTATCAGTTCAGCAAGTCCCAAGAGCTGCCACACCAGATTACAGATGGCTATTCCACACAAGTTTCCCAGTGTGATCTCTAGTGTATGCTCCACTGCCTCACTAGCTGTCTGCTTCAGAACCAATGTGAGCATCAAAGTGAAAAATAATTCTTTCAACAGCACAGCAATTAAACCCAGAACAAGTTGGGTCTTGCAGGAAGCCTGAGACACATGGTTTTTCAACACTTCGGTGTTCAATACTAACACAGGAAAGCTACCATAATAAAATACTCCTTTGAATAATAGAAAGATGCTACTTTGCTTAGATTTTTTTTATTTTAAAAAAGTATTACATATAAAATCTGTAAGACTGTAATTGAGAAAGCTGTCCCTCTGTTTTCTTTCTCGGTACAAAATCCACTGGGACAGTATTTAGAAAAATAACAATCCCCCAATTTTTGCAAGCAGCCTAGCAAAAATCTGAGCAGCTTAAAGTTTCAGCAGCTGTGGATTCAGAATCCATCCCTCTGCAGCCCTGAAACAGCACCAGAATATTCTCACCTGGACATTCCCTCATCATTTCTTTGGCAAGCAACACCTTTGGCAATGCAAACTAATTCCGTATTTGAAAAAGAGAAGCCCTGCCTAAAAGAGGCTTCAGAACTCTGATGCATCAGAAACGGCAGCCCAGGAGCCTGTCAAGCAATTCAGAACGGAAAGATGCTGAGACATTACAAAGCACACGGTTTTATTTTCTTTCAGGTCTTTCACTTCAACATCTATTACATATGCTTCACTCATCACGGCAGAGAGACCTGGCAAGAACTGCATTACCTTTCAGCAATTTGACTCACCAGTACAAAAACCAGATAAAATTTGCCTAAGTGCTGCTATTTTTGCAGTGATGGAGCAAGCACGCCGCAATACAAAGCTACCCAGAAACCTCCCACTTAGCAGCAGCTTGCCATAACAAAATCCTCCAGGATAGGCAGTATAAGCAGCTGCTCTGGAAGGACGACAGAACGGTAGTTTGGTAGCAAGGGAACTAGGAAATCCTACTTGTAGCCTGACAGCCTTTACAACCCCAACTGAAGGAAAGCTGCTGTTCAGCCCAGAAATTAAAATCTAAGCATCATTAACTTCCAGAGGCATCCCAGCTTAATCACCTGACAACACATCAAACGAAAATCCCTTGCTTTACCACTAGCAGTTACATAATTTCCTTCCAAACATCTGGAAATACATTGGCATAGGTTTCTGCCCTATCTAGAGGCAGAATCTACCCTAAACACAGCATACTATGTCTGCTAGAGGGAACCACGTAGCACCAGAACAGGCTGCCCAGAGAGGTTGTGGAGTCTCCTCCTCTGGAGACTTTCTGGATGTGTTCCTGGGCACCCAGCTCTAGGCAAACCTGCTTTGTAAGGTGGGGTGTTGGACTAGATGATCCCCAGAGGCCCATTCTAACCCCTACCATTCTGTGTTTCTGTGAATTCTTTGCTCGTCTGCTACTTCTTTCTAAACAGAAAACTTGAAGCCTTCCGTCCCCTACCGCAGATCCATCTTCTAGTGTAGCCCAATTTCAGAATTCTCTAATGCTATATATCATACCTCAGGCTTTCATACAGAGAATAAGTCGACTCTGTAACCAAACTGTTTTATTCTAACTACAGTTTAAGATATTGTAATTTTTCCTGAAACACTGTGTTCACGCTTTTTTACTTTCCAGATTGAAAAGGATTGGAAATTTTCAGTGATCAGTTTGGACTGGGATGGGACAGTAAAAAAAAAAAAAAAAGTAGAAGGTCTATGGGAGCATTACACTGCAGGTCTCTTAATGGTTTCCACTTTCTGAAGGATCCACATGCAGAACCTCTGACATAGGACTGATATCCTGACACAGAAAGAGATGTATTTTTCACACCTTGTTATAGTCTTTTTCTCTAGAAATTAATGCAGGTTTCTGGACCATATCTAAAACAAGTTCTCTGCTTTCCAGGGTGGGATATTTCCAATAAGTAACTTCAGCAATGTGGCACAATATGTCAGATTTGACAGGAATTGTTCCTAAGACAAGTTACTGCAAACAAGAAATAGAGCCTTTAGAACCTAATTTTGCTAAATAGAAAGATTAATCTTAATCTTTCCCTACAAGAAAAAAATTCATCATGATCAATACATAGACCAAGGAAATTAAGTATGCATCTCACAGTTTGATGGCTAGGCATTTTATTTTCATTTTCTATTATTATATTAAAGAGATTTTTAAAATCCTATACAATTCATATAAAGGGATTTAACTTTAAAAGCACTCATGAAATCACGGGACATACTAGCAATACAAGGACTAAAACCATCATTATGTTCATCACGCAGGCCCACTAGGACCTAACCAGTCACCTGTAGATACCTTTTCCTGACACCTGACTGGTGTTTCCTGCCTGGCAGACCTGCCAAAAAGCCAATCCTTCAGTTACACTGTTGAAGTTCATATTCATCATTCAGAACCCATCAAAAATAAAGACTTGCTGAAAGACAGCAATCTTCAAGTTGGAGTGGAAGACTCCTACAAAAATACTTGAAGGCATTCTTCATCTAACAATTTGATTCTTCTAAACTGTCAGCTGGAACAAAAGGGATGTTGAGCAGTTCTTAAAGTGAGGCAACATAAGAACTTGGGTTTTTTAATTTGCTTACTACCCACATTTATAACAGTGCTTTTATCTACACTACTTTCTTATTCAGGAGAGCAGAATTCATTATCAAGTGTTAAGACAGCAGTATGCCCTTTTCCAACCTCACCTTCAATGGGCATTCACAGCAGTAGCAACTATATTTTAAACGCTGATGTCCAGTGAAAGGCCAGGATAAGCAGAGTTTAAAAACAACCAACCAACCACAACAAAACAAGAAAACCAAACCAAACCCAAACAAACATCAAAACCAGAATAGCATAACACACTACACAAGCAAAATACAAGAACTGGATTTATACTATGCAAAGTTTTGCTGTGACACTGGAATAAAGACACCTAGTGCAACCAAGTTTACAAAATAAAACGTTTCATGAGGGCCCACATTAGCACATCTCCAAACTCCCAGAAGCACTGAAATCTCGACTGAAAGCAGAGACACAGATTTTAAGTGTTTAAACTGCTGAAAGACGTAGCATGAACCATAGCTGCAAGGACTTGCTGAATTTTACCACTCGAAGAATCTTGCAGAGCGCTGCTTTTTGACATGTTCTCGACTGCCCTTTTATTCTTCAATGTAATTTCATTCCTGTTCCAGACTTTAAAAAGAAAGTTTTAGTATGTTGAAAGTTGAGCTTTCAGGTTTTAAAATTGCCATTTGTCACATTTCAAGAACAAGACATCTTCTGCACTTCTACGCCCGTACAACAAATTCCTTTTCATTTCCCTTGAGACTCCAGACATGTTCCCGCTCACTGCGTGCCAGGGCGTCTTGCTCTCTGGATGGGCAACAGAAGAAAAATTTTCCTCTCTGGACTGCTAAATACTAGCTTTCAAAATAGCTTATACAACCAGAGTCACAGCACAATTTACTGTCCTTTGAATTGTCTACAGCTAGGAAAAGTAGTGCTGGGCTCCGTACCAAATTGTCAGCCATTCCTGTTGCTGTCTAGACTAAAATGTTGAAGGTTTCTTCTTTTACTTCACTGACCCACTACCCACTTTACTAACTCCTGCAGTCTGGAGCTCTGATTCACTAAGACTAAGGTTCCTTCACCAAGGTAACCTCACTCCTGTGAACACTTGCTAGATTCCGTAGTTATTCTCTCCAAGAGAGCCACGCAGGCATTCTGTGAGGACTCAAATGGACACTGACTTTCAGGAAAGGTAAATGTTCAAGTACTGATCACCTTCCACAAGACTGCCTGTTCTCTCAGGTAGATTAAATGTCCTTTCCTGCCTTTAACTGGCTGACCAGAAGCTAATTACTGAAGAGCAAAATGATGTCCTATGACTCAATGTGCACAGTTTAGCATGAAACACCTCCATGTGCTACTACTAACAAAATTAACTACCAACAAACTTTACAGGGTGTTTTGTGGGTTTTTTGGTTTTCTTTTTTTATGTATCCAATAACTCACAATATATTTTTAACAAATCCATGTGAACTCTGACAAGACAAATACAATTCACTTTTTACCGTTTTGGGGCTGAGCAAACAGCAGGTTTGTATTTGAAAACACAAAAGTGCAAAATGGAGACCTTGAGTTTTTTGGACAAGTTCAACCTAAAATACAGCATCAGATCATGCAAATTCAAGCTGGCTTAACCTACATGCTGATAATTCAAAGAAGTCTGTAGAATATGCTCATTATTTAGCTCTTTATGCTTATTATTTAGTTCTTACACTAAAATAAAATATATGCAACCTCATATTTTGACTGAATCCGACTTCCAACACCAGCAAAAGCATTCAACTTCTGCATACTGCACTGCACCCAGTATTACCAAGTCGGAGCTTATTCTCAGTATTAAAACACTCCTTTAAACATCATCAGAAATCACTTAAGGTATAACAGGTACTTTAAAATTCCCCTGTATCATTTCTAGCTGAACCACTAGAATCTTACTGGATAAAACCCAGAAAGTATAAAGGGTATTGCCAGGCTGTCTGGCAGTTTTGTCGAACCTGTAAATATTCTCTGAAACTATAAAAACTTTGCTGAGAATGTAACAGAAAGCAGAACATTCTATTAATGCAAAACTAAAGAAGAAATGTAATGCTTAATTTGGGTCTCAGTTAAGTGACAACAAGTGGTGGGGAGGAAAGCCCTAGTTAGCTTGGTAGGATCATGTATCAGATGCTAAACAGCTTACACGTGTAACTCTTTCTGATTCTTTCATTCAAGCATTTAACTAGATTCCTGTACCAGGTTCTTTTACAAAGCTTAGTATCTGTAATAATCAGGAGGTGCACGCTAAAATTTCTAAGATTCATGATATTTGTTCTCTTAATTTCCCTAAAACAATTTTATCCCTTCAGTGGACTATATTTCAACACAGAATACATTATGATGTTATTTGTTAGGAAAAGATATACAAGATACATCACACAGTTCATTGATAACACATAAAAACTTCTGTACTAGGAGAGATCAAATGTCCAGCTAACACAGCAACTGGAAGTGATGTCTGAGGAAAAAGGGGAAAAAAACCCAAGTCATTCTATGGAGTTATCCTTCCCTGACTATCCTCTCGGCTTCTGCAAAGGCTGGCTGCAACCCCTAGTAGCTGTAGTCATCCTCCCTCACCTCTTCTACCTCAAAAATGCTCCGAAAAAAAAGATTAATTCCATTTTACAATTTCCCTGAATCAAATAAATTTACTTAAGGCAAAACATGCTCTAGAGTTTTAGGGTAGCCCTTATCCTCGTGCAGGATCATGCTGAAAATACAAGACCAGTGAAATACCTAACCAGAAAACACTCTGACCACTGAATTCCAATCCCTTGCAATTGCAGGCATCATTATCCTATTTCTGTTGCTGTTTATAAACTCCACCTTAAAACCATGGAGTTTGCTGTCATTCCTCCGTACAGACCAGGAAGGGCAGCTCTGGTGTGTTTTTGGTAGGCTGGGTTGCTAAGGAAAGACACTGAAGCACTCCCCGCTAAACCAAGTTTCTAAACTTAGGTATGCTACATCATATGTTTGAGTTACAAGGTGGAACCAAAACCCAGACTGCCTCCCAACTAAATTAACTATTATCCTCATCCTTAAATATCAGCCTTACTGTTTTGCCTCTACGTGTTATCAACAAAAGATATTTTAGAGGAAAGATATCTTCATTAAATGACAGAATATAGTGTTCGACATAAATAAAGACACCCACAAAATACCCATCCAGCAGTATCACTGGGTTTTGAAGTAGAAAAAAGTGTTTTCATTATATATTTGAAGAGGTTTTACAAGCATGTTTTAAATCTGTGCCCACAGCTTGTAATTCCTGTATTCAAACGAATCACGCATCTGTTTCAGTAGCCTCTCTTTCCACTGGACTATCTGTCCCATGACCGAGCTTAGCACCTCTTATCTAAGTAGCTATTTTTGAAAAAGCAGAGGAAGTGTACTAAAATCAAACCTGCAGAAATAAAGGATACTAATGAAACCATATCTCCTGAAGAAAACACGCGTGCTTATGCTACTGGACTGACATATACGGCATCTGTACCGCGCAACATGCAGCAAGCTGCAGATCTCCTGCAAAACCAGTGCTTTCCATCACCCACAGTCACCAACAGGAAAATATTGTGTGAAGGTCAGAAGCAGCAGGTTTTTACATATAAACGCAAAGTGTTTTTTTTTTATTCTGCAGTTATAAAAGTGGAAAAATCCTGGTTTAAGTAAAGTCAGCTGCCAAACTCCTATGAATTCAGTAGGCTCAGAGGAAGAATCCTTCAGCAGGTGGACACAACGTACATAATTTTGCCACGGAATATGGATACAGTGCCTGAGACCAATACAACATTAAGAACAGCCTGACAGCCCAGCATGGACACCAATTAACTTAATATTCATTAAAAATAGTAAAAAACTGAAAAAAACTTTCACGCTTACAGAAGTTGCTGCTCTAGAGTACACACAAAACAAGTAGGAGGACCAAGTGTGCTTGTAGTGCCTCTCCAGAACTGTGCAGTAATTTTCATCAGAAAGTGAATTCAATACCAAAAGGCACCATCCACAGCACTACAAGATTTCTGATCATCTGTAAACAGACAAATACTTCCTGGCAGGCACCTCCAAGTTTGCGACATAATAAAGTTCACAATTAACAGAGGAAGATGAAGCCCCTCGAGTGGGATTGAAGTAAATGAGTACCAAAGGGCATGCAGTGCATTTTCTCCAACACACTACTGTATGTTGTAATGTTTTAGTTAAAACACACTTCAATATTTGACAGTCCTGTTGATCCTTTGACTTGTGTACACAGCAATATTTTTTCAGTCACTTGTCCTTCCATGGAAGTCTTTAGAAATAAGCAAAGCTAAGGGGAAAAAAACCAAACCTGTTATAACTAGGAAATAGAGTTTAAAACCAACATTTGACTGTTGTTTTTCTGGTTTTTTAACTAGCGATCAGGTTTCAAGAACATGACATCTTTTAAGAGATCAGCAGTAAATGCAAAAATACAAGCGACTAAATAGAAATCAAGAGCTGTCATCAGCTGCAGTGCTCCCCTTCACCCTACCAAAATTCCTGCAAGCCCTGGTTCCAGGAAACAGCCCCTGAGATTCCAGCTTCCTGCAGACACAGACACTTTCTCTCATGTTAGGACTGCAAACCATGACTGATACCGTCTTTCAAAACAGTTGTCTTACAATGCTCTGCCTCAAAACATCGTCCAGCCTCTCTTACAGAGTTTTTCCAGCTTAAAAACAGGGAAAGTAATCACAGACTCTAAGAAAAGAAATATCCTCTTTCTCAGCTAAGCTATTTTTTAAAACAATACTGGAAACTAAAGCATCTGCCTTCCCCTTGCCATATATGCCTTAAATGATAGCCCGTTTTAATTTCTCTATTTTTAATGCAAATTCAAATATTTGCATATGTTTAGAGAGGAGTTCCTGTAATTTTTTACATAATATACTTCAGCATTTACAAAACGAGCCCTTCAGTAGAACTGTAAACTGTGGAAAAACTACTATCTTGAGTATATACCCAAGTTTTTCAGTAATGCCATGACTTTACTTTCAGGTAGCATGCCCAATCAAAGTGTGCATTTGGTGACGCAGATGATGAAAACATGTCTCTTTACACACAGCCATTGGTTATGATCAGCCAATGCTTGCAAGAAGATGCTTACCCACAACTGAAAGTAGCTCTTGTATAAAGGCAGTTACTGCTCTTCAAACAAATGATGGGTATCAAGTAGCCAAGTGATTAAAATTTGTTCTTGGACGCAGAGGAAGAACATTCCAGCTTCAGACTGCTGGAACTGTTGGGTGTCTGACAGATGTGATGGAGAGGTAGCCATAGTGAAGAAAGACAAGTTGGATATGTTTTTCCTTTAATAAATGCAGCACAGAGCTATCACCTCTTCTCTCATGTTACTGATTCTGGTCAGCACTGAAGATAACTCAAGCATCCAGGGATCTCCTGAACGTTCCTCACCCCAAACTCAATCATTACAAACAGGCTGTGTTCTTCCACTTCCCAATTTGGCAGTAAAAATAGCCATCGTAAATGAAACACCACTTGAATTAATGACAGCAGTAGTAAGACATTTTATAAACATCCTGCCTACAATTGAATCATAACATGAGGCGCATGATAGAGTCTTTAAAGACTGAGCTGCTGATAATGACACTTAAGCTCACCATTGCTGCATTTCTACATCCCACTTTGGATACTTGCACAGTGTATACCTCAAACAGAGATAATCAGAGCATACCCACAAGATCCTGGGTGCAGTTTACAACAAGATGATGACTTTTGTAACATCTCAGCAACCCTTTTTATCTACATAGGGCTTCACAGTACTTTCAAAGGTTTCCACTTTTAAACATTCAAGTATTGGTGATCAGCAGGCAATTGCCAAATTATTCTTCTCTGATTTTCAAAATTTTATCTTTCACATGTCCAAGAATAATCTAGTCACTCTATACCTGCTATGTTATTAACAGAGAGATATAAGGGCCTCTGGAGAGAAATACATTTGATATCTTGAAACATTTCTTCTACGGTCACTTAGTTCTCTAGAGATGCCTGTATTGATCATAAAGAAAATCTCAAATTCAGACTTACATGTCTAAATTTAGGCTCAGCAAATTCTGGCTTTTAGAGGTAACTACACACTGTGTACCTAGAAATAAACTGATTATTAATTCTATGAGTGAAATGAAATTTCTGACTACTAAAGAGAACTGTATAAACTGCAAATAATCAACCACCTAGTCAATCAGTTCCCTGTAACCTGGCTTCAAGAAATCTTGCCCATGGCAATTCCAGAATAACTATGCTACTTCATTTGTTTGGTCCTAAGCAGAACCTTCCTTAGCCTGTACTTCTCCTGAAGGAGAGGTTAATGCTTGCACATGTAGGGAGTAACAGAAGCAGCCAAGCCACTTCTACCTCCTAAACTCTCAGCAGATTTTACAACAGATGCTGGTGCACAGTGCTAATAATTTTTTTTTTAGAAGTTCTACAAAAGAGTATTTACTACATGTATTAATTAAAATCTAACAGCTGAGGCCCACATTATTCCTTGCTAAATTTAGGCATGTAAAAAGTAGCAGTGAAGTTGTGACCTCATTACTCTAGGTTCTTGTTATACAGAGAAAAGGGACCTCCTGCAAAAAATTCAGCTCACCCCGTCCCACTAACTACAAGCAGATTGCAAGAAAGAGACTTCTCTGAAATGAGGTGCCCAAGTTCAGTAGGATGAAGCTACATTTCAGTCTGCTACTGCAAACTTCACTGTGTGTGCTAATTCACAACAGATTTCAGGTTTTTTATGGGTTTTACTGGTGATTGTGTTGGTTTAGACCTGAATCCCAGCCCAGTACAACTGACAGATATTTTCAGCAGTCTAAGATCTGTATGCAGCTTTTAATGACATGTAATAGCTTTCTTGCAAAAGACATCACTTGAGTTTAGAAGAATGCAGTGATGACAGTTAAAACAAAATCAAACTCCCTGAGTAAAATGACATGGTTATTTTCAGAAATCTGCATAAATCATGGTTAAATTGCAACTATATAATTCCAGCTGAATAAAAAAGTATTTTCAAGAATTTGATAAAGGCTTTTCCATGTACAACCATCTTCTGAGGAAAAAAACAAGGATTTTATTTCTTATCAGTATCAAAGGGATGTTGAAATCAAATCCACCACTCCTGTTGCCTTACATGATTTATTGCATCTGATACAGTTCTGACTTTGCTCAATGGGTTTGAAAAATTAAGACATCAAATAGTCAGCAAGCTTAACAGACATCTATGACTCTTGTTTAAAAAAAACAGTAAAATAAACCACATCAAACAAACTACATAAATTGCAGACTTCTGTTTTAACTAAATAGTTGAAGATCTATTTGCCTATGGAAATGTCTGCAATTAGAAGTAACTCGTAAATTAAGTTGGAAAAAATATAACAGTCTTTGGGATATGTCTTTCAACGTCTCATTCTCAATGTTCTCTTTTATTCTCAGGAGCTCATATAGTTACTTCCTATTAAAACAGTGACATCTCAAACCCCACATCATTGCCTACCCTGAGCTGCTCCAAACCAGTGGTTTGTTCTGTCATTTTCTCAATGGGAGACCAAAATGTAACAGCTTTACTTCTACATTGTGTTCTTCTCCAGAGTATGACAGACAGGAATGTTATTTCCATGGGCCTGGCAATGCAAACGATCACAGCAGCAGCAAGCAGAGCTGGAGTTCATCACCTCAGTTGTTGGAAGAAGAAAGTAGAACAAATGAAAACCTGAAAGATGATTGCGGTTGACAAAAAGAAAACTATTTCCCTGACTACTGCAAGTCTCAAGCAAGAAAGCAAATGACCTTGTAAATTCTTGCAGGTTACATCTAAACTAGCAGCTTATGGGTTACATGGGAATTAAGAATCATAACTTTACAGTAAAGGAAATTCCAGAGTGATTTGTCAGAGCTTAAAACCCATTAATTTTGGGAACACTGATGAACTAATCCCCTTTCTCTGGCAAGTGGATATATTTCTATTGCTTTTCGATAAATTTAAGCTTAAATGATATTATACTGTTTTTCAGCCTGCACCCCGAGGACACAGATGTGAATCAATGTTATTGCAGTCAAGGACAACCACTTCCAAACAACTCTAAGTAAAAGCTACAACCACTGCCATCCCTTTAGCAGAGTTTCACTTCAAGCACAAAGGCCTCCACTTTTTACTCTTAAACAAAGCAACTGCCAAACAGTCTACATCCAAAACACCAAAGTCACTTGAAGTGAAGATAAAAGTTGGGATGTCTTCAACCAGAACTAACACAGACTGTCCCCCAGTATCCCACAGTTTTTCTATCACCCATTTCCCAGGTAAATCTTTGAACATACTCAAAAACTGTCCATCAGGACTTAGTGGTCCTGTCTACACTTATTCCCAAACAAGAATTGCCCACTACAATCGTCTACCATTGCTGCATTATATCCAGAACAACCTTGTGTAGATTCTCTCTCCAAACCCAACAGAGGTTTAAGCACTAGCAAAAAAAAAAAAACCAACAAAAACCAAACCCCAGAACAAAAAAAACCACATTTTTCTTTGTTTTAAGAAAAGAGGAAAAATGCCCAATTTCAGGTATATACACTCGTAGTGCCACTGACAGCTTTGTCAGCAGTATTGTTTTGGTATTACCAGGACATCAGGCTTCCTGCCTAGCTGTGCCAGAACATTGAAAAATTCAGTAAAAAGGAAGCAAGTACAGCAATAACCACATGTGTGTGCTGGAAGCAAATCACTTAACCTTGAATCAGGGTTTGAAAAGAACATTTTTGTAGTTTCTCAACTCCCATATGGTAAAATTAAAGTTTGTATTCTTATGTAAGTTGATTTTTTTTTTATTTTTTTTTTTTAACAAGTGATTTCCAAATCAAATCTGTTTTCAGGCTGTCACTATGGCTTTGTGTGAAATGGATTACTCTAATGAACTACAAAGGGAAAAAAAAAACCCCAAACTTCATTAGGAGTTTTTTGGTAAATCAAAGTAACTAAGTGACAAAGTAACAAAATGATAACTTTTTTGTTATTCACTTCAGAGAACTCATGAAAGACAGGACACACATAAAAGATACTTCAGACTATAAATTGCAAAACTTTTGAAATACAAAGGAACTGAAGTAAACAATTGCTGGCAAATATGTGTTCTGTTATTATACATCTCTGTTAAGACCTGAAAACACAAGCACGTATTATATGCATCTTTTTAAAAAGCTTTATACATAGCCACATTTAGTAGAAAACCCCTTCTCATTATAAAGGCTTGTATGAACAAGACAGAAATAAGAACCCTGATTTTATCAAAGGAATGTGGACAGTTTAGGCACATTCACATCAAAATAGTAAGCACACCTAACACACTCTAAAGAGAAAAACAAAATAAAACCACCAAAAAAAACAAACAAAAAACCCCCACTTTCAAAAGCCCAAATGTTTTCCCTAAAACATAAACCAAAATAAAGACTAGCATGATAAAGGCTATCAAGATAGAGCACTAATACTAATAGAGAGCAAGAAATTACTACAATTCAAACTAATATATCAATCACTAATGAATATTCTTTTAACACATACAAGTCAAGTGACTGAACACTGTGGGTTGGGTTTTTTTTTTTGTTCCCTCCATGAAACACACTCTTATCATTTCCTGGCTGCTATTTGACATTTAACTGGCAGAGGGTGGGTGGGTGGAAAAGTGTTCTTTTTCTAGTTCAAGTATTTTAGGAGAAAGTCATTGGGCAAGGAACACAGCATTTTAAAATATAAATTTAGCCTGCATCACAAAATTGATTACTAGACTAAGACAACTTCCTAGCCACACAAACAAGAGAATTTAGCATTCTAGTTCAGCAACTACCAAGCTGAATCAATAGAGTGAGGGAGGAGGGAAGAGACTTGCCTCAACACAAACTGCAGCTTTGCAAAATTCTGGACCAGCAAGCTTACTCCACTAGGAAATACAAACACGTTTTTAAAAGGGAAATTTCCTCACTTAAGGCATTGGACATTCCTTACATTAACAGTCTGCTTGACATACGCAAACAGATCCAACTTGCTAACTACCAACAAGTCCTGAGAATTTGCTCTCTAAGCCTGCACAGGGACTCAGGCTCAGAGAACGTCTTGGAACGCTCTTGCCTGGAGAAGAATGCCACAGGAGTTCTTGCTCAGTCTTTGGATACAAATTTGTAAACTTGGCCACTACTGTTTTTCAAAGCTGACTGCCAGTCTACAGAATATGCTATGTGAAGGAGAACATCTGAGAAAGCACAGATCTAGTTTGCTTTTTTTTTTTATATCAAGCTATGAAGATCCGAAATAATTAATGAAAAAAGCCCATGTATTACAAAGAAGCAGTAATAATGCTTAAATATTAAGAAACTATGAGCTTCCTCAGCTGGGAAATTTCATTTGAGTTCCCCCCACAATCCATTACTTTTTTAGTAAGAGCTATTTTAAAAAAAGAACACTCAAAAGCTTTAAGAGCTGAAGTGTGGATCATAATACTGCACAATGAATTCAAATCCGAACAATTTAAGGTTTTATAACTACTTTCACGCTTCAACACATCTTGTGGTTACTTTAAAAAATTAAACAGTAAGACACCGTATTTGTAGAGATTAACTCGCTTTCTTCTGCCCTTCACTTGAAGGTAGACAGTGATGTAATACCAGACAAGGGATTGGCAGTACTTTGAATTTTGCATTTGGTGTAACATCTTTCAAATTCTTCCCGAAGGAAACTATTTCAGGCGGTTTGGATAATTCATGTAAGCCAGTATCTAACCGAAGGAATGCAAACAAAGGTTATGAAAACAACACTGTTAAGAGTCTGTACTAAGCTTTCTCAATTCAAGTCTTCATTGAAACAGACGACAAAAGGTATGCAGTTTACAGGGCAAAAAAGAAATCTCTTGGGTGAAAGTGCCTGCAGTTGAACTAATGTAAACTTGACCCATGCTGCTATATGATAAGGACAGCCAAATGACAATGTAATGCTTGTCTATCATATGACAGTTATTTTCAGCCAAGTAAAACCAGTTTCTTATTTCTAGTAACAACTCCATGGTACATAATGCTAAGACTGCTCCGGCTGAAAACCATTAGCCCTCTTTCAAATTTTCAACTCCTAAGGAGAATTTTGTAGTCATCAGGGTGTAGCAGACAAAACTTGGTGCAATGACTCATTAGATGGGAACGCTCGTCTTCCAAAGGTTATTTATATAACAGGAGTTCCAGTTGAAAAATTGTATGTTTTAGCAATTTGCTGCATAGAATTCCAATACCAGCTATTTAGCTGACAGGCATCTGAAAGACTTAAGAAGTCTCACAACCTCCCACAAAACACCTCTCTAAAGATAGCCATCTTCTTTTTTTGACTAGTACACTTCGACAAATACTGGTACTTTATGCAGAAAAGGTTTCTTACCATTTGTAAGCCACAACTGGAGACTGAAGGCTAATTTAAATGACAGCTTAAAACAAACCCAAAAATAATAAAGTAACTCAGGTTGGAAGGGACCTCTGGAGCTCATTTGGTCCAACCACGCACTAAAAACGGGGCCAACTTTTGTATGTCTGATGATTAAGTATGTTAACAGATCTGATGAAATGTTATAGAAGAACTTGGATATGCAACTTGACACTATAAACTGCTCAAGTTCAGGCTTCCCCACAAAGAAACTTTGGCAGTGTTATTTGCCACTTCTTTCTAAGAAGGTTCTCTTCATGCAGGCTATTGTTCCATTTCACTTTAAAGCTGGCCACAGGCTTCCATACCCTCCTTTTTTGTAGGCACTAGCACTTCTATGGTTGCACAGTAAACTCACTCAAGGAACTCTGCCAGCTGAACACTAAACCTGGCAAAAAAACTTACAATTAGGTGGCCAAGTAAATTCTAATGCTGGCACAAGAAGGCAGTGAGAAAACGCAATTGGATGCAGAACATCCTTTTTGTCAGGAGTGCACATTTACTCTGCTTTGAAACTGCAGAATCTGTTTCTTTAACTACTAAAGCCCCTGATTCTCTCTGCAATAAGCATATTTGAATGCAGAGAACAGCCTACAAATAAAATTTATACATATCCTCATGAATAAGGAACCGTTAGTAGAAAGAAGTTTTAGAATTCTCACTGCTCCTCTAACTTAACACTATCACAGGAAGCACAGAGATGGAACAAAACCAAACCAAAACCAGCCAAACAAAAAAGGTTGCAACATTTAAACTGCAAAGAAAAAAAGATCTCCACCAGTTTAACAAAGACTGGTACATAAAGCATGGTAGAAGCTATAGGAGATAAAAAACCAGAAGTAGACTGGGGGTGGGCATCAAATGATTCTGCAAGAAGGCTGTGGAGCACCTCTCTTCCTCCCTCTCCCAGGCACCATATCAATGGGACTCAAGAGTAGACAGGTGAAAACTCCCTGTGTGAACACTGACAGAATGACAAAGACTATACAGGACTATGTTAAAAAACAAGGGACCAAAACAAAGTATCCTGAAAAGCTGAGGTAAAGGGAGTGGACTTAGCAAGACCAGCATAACTGTTGAACAGATGCCCCCAAAGTCACAAAAGGAGACAGGATTCCGGAACCTCACTTTTATAACGAGACTTCCTTAGAAAGCAAGTTTAATCTGGAATAATACTAGTCAACGGGGAAGAATCCTGGTATTGCTCTCAGTTACTCCACTAGCTCATATGGCAAGTTTGTGTAACTTCACCTTCCAGGCCTGATAAGGATCCATTATTGACAACTAGGAAGGTGCAAAACTTACATTAAAAGCATAATAAAAAGAACAACATCTGTGAAATCAAAACACAGAGAAGGTGGCAAGTGACAGAAAGAAAATAAATTTAAGTTGGGCCTTTATTTTCAAAATATACACAGACACATCTTTTCCTACTTGCCCTAACAGAGCATTGGTCTCACCCAGTGAGAAGTCAAGGCTTCCTCAGGAAAGGTGTTAAGACCAAGAAACATAGGCACTGTCCAGAACCTCTCTTTCTTTTACTGCAAATTGAGAAAAGCATTCAGTGCGCAGCAGATGGAGCTGAACAAGGGTCCCAAGTCAGTTCATGCCATCTTGGACAAGTACAAACTCAGTCAAACACATCAACACATTCTTGATTTGGTTCTTCCGTCTTGATTCTCATCCAACGTTTTCTTTCTAAACGTCACAGAACTCTCTCCTTAACGAAACTGAAACAAACACCCAAGTGCCACATGATCCAAAAGTTATATAATGATAAAATGCCAGACCTCTCTAAATAGTTGTTTCATAATTCACTTAGTTCAAACAGTTTAAAATAAAAACAGGCTACACATTTTTTATCAAAATACTGCTTCCCCACTGTTTCTATTTACCTTTGATTCTGGGCTGAATACTCCCTCTCTGTATATACTTCATTTTCACTAAGTGTTCACAAACACTAGCCAAAGATAAGGATTTAAATTTTCTTCTTTGAAGTGGTGCAGTGTTTTCCCCAAATAGGCAAAAGCAGCTCTACATACACGACATTGGGAATTCTGCTGGCCTGTGAAGCTTGGTGCACAGAACTTCAACGCTGGCCCCTGCTAGGCCACAGGAAAGTGCCACAGCTGCTGGTGGGGTGTCTGCTCTAAACTTCCTTAGGAAAAAGGTAGGACGAGGTTTAATTTATAATGCCCAACAATAAGGAAAAACAAAGAGAAATGTGAGTCTTCAAAGGTCAAAAAACTCTGTATCTAAACTGCCAATGTCTCATACAGAACCTTTTATTTCTGTAATCATTCCGTAAGAATCATGTTCTTCTATTGATTCCCTTACATGTGCATGTTGAAACATACTGAATCCATGGCTGAGGTTGAGTTATAATCATTAACTACTACTTTTAGAGATGGATACACTATCACAAGATACTATGATATACTATCATAAGACTCAGACAAACGACAGAAGATATTTAAAAACTAGCATTCTTTCAAAACTTCATATTTTAAAATGTTTTATAAACAGCTTCCACAAACCCACACCTCAGATTCCATACAGGCATATGGTCAGCACAAAATTGTAGCAAAAAAAATTAAAAATTATGCTAAAGGCAACTTTCAGCAATTGCAGAAACTTTTCAGTGCTATAATTAGTGATGGTTTGATAAATGGGAGATAAACTGCAATATAAATCAAATTATTTAAATCAATGATTTTTATCTTACCAGAAACAAAATGCCACCTCTTTCATTTTAAGAAACAAGAGCAGGACACGAAAGAATTGTTTTGAATACTTAAAAGTTCTATTTTCTAGACTTCCATTACTAGAAACAAAAATGAAAATGTTTTGACAATAATCCTGGTTATCTTCCTATTTCCCAGCAGGCTCTCATGGGCAAAAAAAAAAACCCTAAATAAAAAAAATCTTAAAACACATAGCCAACCACACACTGATGTGCCAACAATCTCAAAAAGTAGTAGTAATTTAAAGTGACAAGAATCTTGTAGAAGAGGCAGACTGCTACTCTAACCTTTCTTTTTTGCTTCCATAAAACCTGTCTCTACTGGCAGGAGATTTACAACACCTTATACAACAGACATCATCTCTGCATAATTTTAACACACTAAACTTGAAAACTTTGAGGAACAGGAAGATATGATCAACTGACCAATATAAATGTCTTTTCCCCCCTCACTGGTTCTCCATTCCTAAAAGCATCATTCCCATGTCATAGAAGCATAAAGTGATTTGGGTTAGAAGGGACCTTAAAGATCATCTAGTTCCAACCCCTCAGCCGTGGGCAGGGGCACCTCCCACTAGAGCAGGTTGCCTGGATTTGAACACATCCAGTGATGGAGAATCCACAACTTCCCTAGGCAACCTGTTCCAACGTCTCAGCACTCTCAAGAGTGAAGAATTTCCTTTAACTGTGAGGTACTCTTAGGAATTTGCCCAGGCTCTACCTTCTTAACTACAAGAAGTAATACTGAACAAAATTAAATTACTTCTTTAAAAACAAAACAAACAAAAAAAGACCTAACCATGGGAAAAATAAACATCACAGAACCCACAATACACACCTGTATGCATACATACACTGTAAGGCATCTAGAACAGAAGGCAGTTTTGAAAGAAAATAATCAGTCAGAAGAAGGACATGGACCTCAATTGTTAAGTACTCAAAAGCTGTTATTCTGTTCTTACTCACACCCTTTCACACTTTTCCAGATAGAGGCTGGCAGCACAGAGTATATGGCCATCTGCAGTACTAACCATATAAACTGATTAGATCCAGCTTAGCATTAAGTAGCCATACACAGAAGTAATTTTTCTTATAAATCACTCCTTGGTAAATTAAATCTAATATGCTCAGCTAACATTTGGAGAAAGGATCAGAAGAATGTGTCACGATGCCTCACAGTCTTCCTTTTCATATTTTAGTATGTTGTATAAAAAAAACACCTACGATTCCTACAGCTACAGTAATAACAGCATTAACCAAAAGGTATAATTGGAAGTGAAGACAAAGATCTTTTTTGTTCTACAGCAATTAAAAACACAGGTTGTACTGCAGAAGTCCACTTGTTTATCAGGTTTACTGAGTGCATACTCAACACTTACCAGCAGGGATTCCTGGGAAATTCTTGTCCTGAACTATCAATCTAACATCTAATTAGCAAGTTTGATTCTACATCATGAAGAAATCTTCATATCAAATACATGCTAAGAGCATAACCACCTCAACCTTCTCAGCAGATATCACTCAGTATAGGATATGACCCTGAAGTTAGAGCTACCTAACCATCTGCCTTCCAGTAACACTGGGTCTACCTTTCCAGTATCAGTAAAAAGCCAAGTCTTTGTTGCTCTAACCATATACTTGGAGTATTTGACAAGAAGCTCAAGAAAGAGCTTGGGAAGAAGTATGCATGCACATTTTCTTCTAACATGAGAATAAATGCAAATAATTTCATAGTTATAAAGCACAATTTCCTTTTTCAGACACACATTCTGAAGTCTGCTTTTACTCAGAGTGGTTCCTCATCCTTTAAACACTAGCAGCTTGTTCAACATCCAACAGAGCATTCAACTAAGAAATAAACAACTACCATTGAAGTCATGCTTTACTGAACATTACCACTGCAAAAACACTCAACAAAAGCATGGGCTGATAATTATCTTATTAATTATTGTAGTTATACATCAGCAACTAGTAAAAAAGGTACATGCTGACATTACCAGCAGTTCAATGTAACCCACAATACTGACAGTCTGCAAGAATTTCATACAGCTTCCTGAGAGAAAGAAGATCCACCAGGTTTCTTTACACTTGGACTGTGAATCAGCTTAGTTGACAAGGTGACTAGACATCTATTTAAGTTCAGGCAGATTTTTCCTTCTACCTTAAGCAACGAGAAAACAAAACAACAAAACCACACCCCTAAAAGTCACTCCAAACTAAAGCGGAAACTGAAAGAACTCTGTAGGGCCCAAAATGCTACAGCAGACATGTAATTAATGTTGTAATACAGCAGTGCTTTTATTACCGTGATGTACAGTGTTTCTGTTTCTGTACAGTACATGGTTAGGGATACAAAGAAAAATTTCTAAATCTGTTTTCAGAAGCAATTATTTTAAAATGTTAAAATTTGTTCCTATTTTGGCCTCCTGCTGATTGCTGACAGACTGCACACAGATACAGCTCCTGGGACCAGGCCAAATGTACAATTAATCTGGAGGAAAAAAAAATAGATCATCATGGCTTTTATCTGTACGTCAAAGAAAACGGAAGCCCAAGTTTCCCTTATTCAAAAAGACACTGAACGTGCTACGCTGGCATGTTGTAAAAGTCACATTAAACAACCAAAAACCCCTACAATGGTAAAATTAGGTTAATTCTTTTGGTTGTTCTCAGAAAGAACAAAGTAAACTTGTTGTGCCACTTATGATTATTAAATTCCATTACTGTTTTAAAATAAAAGGCAACATGATACCTGGCCTTTAAAAATTAAGAGTCCCGGGTTTCTGCTTTCTACCCTCTAAGCAGTGATACTTAAATTATCACTTTCCTTATATATGTTTCCATGTTAATTACTTCATTACAGTATAAAGTACATCTAGTGTACAAAAATGCTGCTAAGAAAGGAAAAACTACTTTCTTCAAAAAACATTTTGATCTTCAACCCTTTTTAATTGTAAATTCAGCTACCTTGTTTTAAATTAGTTGAAAAAGTACTCACCCCTGCTCTCTCCCACCCCGTATAATCAGTGACACCTTCCAAACATGCAGCAAAGCTATAACTACATGTTAGCAAGTCTCTGAGTACAGATCTTATTCTTTAAAGACCGGAAACAAAATATTTTTTTAGCACATAATTCTCTTAAATAATTCAGTGTTGACATTTGAAATAACATAACCTGTAGTTATGTCGAATTAATTCCGTTTATGTGCACAGTACAGAATATTCCTATTGTATAACCACCTGCTTATGGAAAAAATAACTTAGGAAGCTAATAATTAACACTGCAAACTCCAGTATGATAGCACAATTGTATCACTTTCAAATTGTAACTGAACAGATTGCCTGCAATAATAATTTTCTTAAAAATGAATAACTCTGTGCAGTATTACTGAGTATTTAATGTGAATTTCTAAAGCAGCAATCAAACCCAAGGTAGGTGATGGGGGAGGAAATCCCACTTTATATACACTGCTGCTCAGCTAGGGTTCTTTTACCACCAACAGCCCAGAAACATACCACATGTCAAATAAATATTTGGAATGTTATGTAATTGTAGTTGAAAAATGGTTTATTACATCTCAGTTTCAGTCCCAGAAGAGTAAAAATCTTCCTATATTTAAAACACAGCACTGTCCTATTCAAGTTAATTACACGTGTATTTCCCTGACCAGATACCAAGTGAAGATACTCACTGAGATGGATAAACTCAATACCTATTAAAGAGATGTCAGGCTCCATATACCATCCTGCAGCTCTTATTTGAAGTATGGTTGAAATCCACGAATCTCCAAGACAACACACATGAAGCAGAAGGAAGGAGAAAAGCAGTTTTCCAAGACACATTATGGAAGCAGCAAAAAGACTCTATAAAGCTTAATGACTATGAGAGCAGACACTGAAGACCACTTCTGATGTAAATGGGCCTTCAGTTCTCAGTAAACTGGTGTTCTTCAAATTGCATTTCATCTAGAAGCTACATTTGTTTGGAAGCACAATAATTCCAGAATATAGCACATATGTCAGCCAGAAGAAAAGAATCATGACTTAAATTTAATGACATTATTAAAGAGGGAAAACAAACAAATCCAAACAAACAAACAACAACCAAAAAAAAAAAAAAGAAAGAAAAAAAACCCAACACCCCAACAGTGATTTACAATGTCTGCCAATTCAGGTATCAGAAGATCCCACTTTTGGGGAAGCCCTGCATATTGACAAGGTGCTCTCTCATAATAGCACAGGATATGCAGGAGCTTGCAGCCAGCACTCATTACTCTATGATTTTTTTGCCTCTGACTTCAGTCAAGAGGCCCCTTTCTAAATCTTTAGTTACCTGAACAACTCCAGGCAGGCATTAACTGCCATTTTATCACAGGTAACAAACTGCAAATTCAGATAAAATTTACACACAGCAATAAGCTTGAATCTCTACTGCTTAGTTACCAGCAGATAGTTACTATACACAACCCTCCACAACAAATGTAGCTTCAATTAATTCATTTTAAGTGCATCTAATCTGAACACTTCCATTATATTGCTGCCTGATTAAAGGGGAAAAAAAAAACCCAACACAGAGCTAACAGAAGAGCTATCAACCACCTTAAGACTCATATCTTGGCTTGAAGCAGTAAAACAACTTTATCTCTCTTAAACACTTTCCTAATTTTTACTGTGATTTTCCACTAGAACGGGGGTAAAATAGATGAAGAGACAAGAGTAAAAAAGAACCCCATCTGACACCTACACACTCTATTCTCTCCAGGTATCTCGAACTGCTGTAGCTTCCTTGTCAGAGCTAGGACAGGTCACATCAGGCATAGCAACTGCATCACATGAGAACAGCTACCTGGATACTTATCACGACAACGCTGCTCAACGCACGGTCACTACAAAAGGCGCCTAGCGGAGATGTGGGTGGCAATTACTGAGGAGCAGAGAGGAGTCCCAAAGCAATCGCAGGGAAAGATTTGGCAGCAACCCTTAAGACCTCAGGCGTGGAAGCTACGGGAGCAGGAAGCTCTGCGCAGCAGCTCACGGGGCAGATCAGGACACAGGGAGGCCTGGATGAGCACGGACACTGTGAAAATAATTGTTACTCCTCCAGAACTCTTCAAAATTAAGAATAAAAAAAACTTCAACTTTTAAGCTGAGTTTCAGCTAAAAAGATACTTAATGGTAGTTCTCAAGGCTTATCGGAAAGCCTGAAACTTTCAGAGGAAGCCCCCGCAAGACCCGTGCGCTGTAAGGGACCTGGCTACATCCAGGACGGGCGCGTCACTGACATCCGAGCGGAGGAAACCCGCAAACCTTGCGGTGAAGTTTATCGCTGCGAGGGAAAGCCCGGCCGGGAGAGGTTCGGTGCCGCACGGCAGCGCCGCGGGGCTGTCAGCACCCGGCAGCCGCGGGAGCTAACGGACCGGGTGTCCAGCTGCGGGGACAGGCCACCCCGGCGGAGGGAGGGAGGCAGGGAGGGAGGGACCCTCTGCCTTGCCCGCGTCCGCTCCCGCCGCCGGACGCCGAGTCCCGAAAGAGGCTGGCGAACCGGGACGAGCAGCCCCGGGGCGCGGGAGATGCCCTCTCCTCACCCCCTCCCTCCCTCCCGTCCTCCCACCAGCCCGGATCTGCGGCTCGGGCCTCCGGCCTGTAGCAAGCAGATCTTCCCCCGCGGCCCGGGAGGACGGGGCCGCCCAGAGCGTGGGCGTCAAGCAGCTCGCGGGGAGGTGGCAGGCCCTAGCCCGCCCGAAGGCTGCGCTGCCCGCCGGGCGCGGGTGCTCCCTCGTAAGCGCCGAAGGGTGTTGGCCACTCACCCACGCAGGCAGATCCGCGGAGGAGACGCTGAGCCGCACCACCTCCTCCTCGTCCTCCAGGAAGGCGAGCGCCCGGCTCAGCCGGGAGGTCTTGCCGCCGCGGTGCCTGCGGATCCAGAAGAGCCCGCACAGGGCGATGAGGACCCAGCTGAAGCTCAGCCCCAGGTAGCCCAGCATATACACGGGGAAGATCAGCACGAAGCTCCTCGCGAACTGCGACACCAAACCCGTCACGTCCACGCTCAGCAACGGCGGCGGCTCCGGCACCGAGTCCCCAGCCGCCGCTTTCTCCGCGGCGGCGGGATCCGTGCCGGACCCATCCGTGGCGGACCCCGCGCCGGGGGACTGCTTAGCCGCGGCCCCGCTCATGCTATCGCAGCGGCGGTTCCTACTACTGCTGCCGCTCCTCCCGCTGCCGCTGCTCCTCCTCCTCGGGCGCTGGCTGCGAGCGGGCAGGGGGGCAGGGCGGCGGCGGCGCCTCGCATCCTGCGCCCGGCCCCGCTCACCGCGCACCGACACCAGCCGCCGCCCGCTTCCGGGTTCGGGGCGGCCCGGCCCAAGCAGCAGCCGCGGCTGCGGCCGGGAGGGAGGCGCGGGGAAGGGTGGGTTGTGCCACCGCGAGGAGGCGCCTCGTCCCCGGACACCGCTATTGGCGCCCGGCGCGCCACACGAACGCCCTCCCGCTCTGCCACCTCCCCCTGCCCCAGGCAGCCGGGCGGCCCCCTCCTCCTCTCCGTCGGGCCCGGGCCGGGCGGTACTCCCTCTTGTCTTTCCCTTCCAGGCCTGCCCTAGGAAGCGCGGGTTCGCCCTACGCTACGGGATCCGGGCCAGAAGGAGGTTGTCGCCGCCTCTCGCCGAGCTGCCCTCACTGCCGCCGGGACACCCGTCGTCTCGGATCCCCCTCGCCCAGCTTCGCTTGGGAGCATCCTGCCCGCTCGTAAGGGCTACCGCTGCTTGGCCTCGCAGGAGCGAGGGGCAACGCGCCTCGGAAGAGGGGCTTGTAACGAGGAAACGGGCTCTTGATGGGTGGTGTGAAGCAGAACCCATTTGCCAAGACGCTGGGGAGCGCGAACGTGCTGCTATCTGCTTCCTCACGGGCGAGCCACACACCGCTCCGCGCTCTCCCCGTTCTCTCTAGTCATGCAGCCGGTTGAATAGCTTGTACCTGTTACACCCTTCAGTAAAAAGCTTCGTCTTTTTCTTTGTTCTCTTTTGAGGGATGTTATTAAACGACTAATGACCGACTAATCAACGGCTCGGAGGAGTCAGAGGGCGGTCACTCCGATCCCGAGTTACACCAGGCGTTTCCCGAGGCTCTGCCCGCACGTCCTCGGTTAGAGCTGGCTCCTCTGGCATCCTGCCCGTACACAGGGGTACCTGGGGTGCCACCCGCAATTTTAGGATTACACAAGCCCTGATCTGTGGAAATAAACAAGCTGATTTTCTACAGGCTTCTGACCCTGGATCCCTTTAACATAGTAACACCTGGTTCCTGCCTCATTCCTCCTACCATGCCTTTATCTTCTCAATAACGTTAACGTAACCACTAGTATTGTAAGAGGTGGCAGTTGCTTATCGTTAGCTGTGTGCTAATCAGTTTCCTGGTACACACTTGCTGATTAAACTCGGCATTTACCAGGAGGTTTGTTTTTTGGGTTTTTTTTTTTTACTTTTGGCTTTAAATAGCTAACCTTTCACTTAGTGGGAATGAGGGTCCTTTCTGCTCTCTCCAGCTGCCCATTTTCACAACCTTTGTAGGACTTTGAGACTAGTATTTGCAGGCAGGGAAGAGGGGAGAATTAATTTAGCCAATAGTCTGAAAACTTCTGAAAACATATACAAATGGACCAATATGAAAGTTGCATAAACTTCACTTCTTTAAGAACTGAAAGCAACTTAACCATCCAGAGAATCGAAAGTCAGGCAATGGTACAAAAGGAAAAGTCATTTGCTCAGTGCTGCACAGCAGAGTTGGAAAAAGAATCCCTAACTTGACAACTGAATATGCTGCTCTGATTAATCGTCCTTCCAAATTCCCTCCATGCTTGCAGTCAGACACAACAGACCACTCTAAGCAAAACCAGTTTCTGGCCATAGACTCATGTTGCTCTTCACTCCCTCTTCACCGTTGACAGTGCGTGTTCTTCACCTTTATAATTAGGTCAGGCAAGATGAAAATTCAGAATAACCAAATGATACAGAAAGGAGTAAAAAACCCAATGATTTACAATTGTATGACAAGTCAAGCTTTGAAATGACAATTTATTCACTGTGGGTCTTCTAGAGAACTCAAACCAGCTTAGGCTGTTGCAGTGAGGGGAATGAAGGGCAGCGTAAGACCCTGTAAAACTTGTTACCTTGAACTGGGGGTATCAAGTGTGACTCTGTGACCCCTTTCCATACCAATAACATCAAACTACAGTAAATGTGGGTGATTTTTTTCATTTATTCCTTTTCCAATTACTTAGCTTGCATATATAGACTTTCTTGTGAACTCCTCACTCCTGAGTTTCAGTAACACCTAGTACAAATGGCCATAATTTTGGTTGGCTCCCTCCATTACAACCAACACTATTAATATTTTCTCATTTTTTTCAAGCTGTTCTCACTCTTGGACTCCATTGGTCTATTTTACTTCCCTATCTGGCTTCATGGTATCTGAAGCAGAATACAACAGTACCACAAACCAAAAAGAAAATTCAAAATGAGAGAGAAAAAAGATTGAATTAACGTGATGTTTGCCAACTAACACTTTACCATATGCTGCATTTTATCCTGCTCTCCTTCATCTCTCAATGTGTATTCTGCAAATGAGCTGGATATAGAATTTGTAGAGGAGTACCCTGTACTCCTCCAGTGTATTAATACACTGGAGAAGTACATAAAAAAAAATAAAATCATGTAGTAGCATTTAGGTTAACAAAACACGTAATTGTAAGCCTGACAGCCTAGCATTAATCCTGGGCAGAGTAGTTCATTAGTTGATATGGAAGTTTGATTAATCAGAACTAAAGGTGGGTGATACTGTGCCAGTCAAATAGGAAAACAGAAGCAAGACGTCGCAGCATTAATTTGATAACATTTATCTGTAACATCAATAGAAAGTTCTGATAAAGAGGTCACTGATTGCTTCATAGAACTTCTGTAGATAACTGACTTGGCCGCACGTAGTATTTCAATGAAGAAACTGGGTGGTATGAAATTAGCATACCCACTATTATAACAGGGACAAAAGAGGCTTCCTAAAATCAAGGGATTGCTGCTAAGGGATAAATTAAGGTACATTACTCTATTATAAAGTTTTTCATAGAACTTTAAACAAAACTTTATCCAGAACTAAAACAAGTTCTGGATAAACACAAGTTACTCGTTTTATTCTCATCTTTTTGGTGCTGGTAAATTGTTCAATGATTCACTTGAGAATCTTGGAATTGTTCATTCACTTAGTTCCTGACCCTATCTTTAATACTTACAACAGCAGTCCTCAATGCATTGAGAACTCTTGAAGATACTCACTTATGGCACAGAGATTACTCTGGCTTTTCCCGAAGTATCAGACAGCAAATTGTATCAGCTACAGAGCTGATTATATTTATCTCATTTAGATAATATTTATTCTTTTCATATCCTGCTTTGTAGGTCTGTTTCCTTCTTAGAATTTCAATTAATAATTTTCACCTGCAATATTCCTTTATACCTATTCTTAGCCATATGTATTTGTTCCTCCTCTCTCCTGGATTCCTTTCTTGCTTTTTCAAATTCATTAGCTTCCATTGGAGTCAAAGTGGTGGTGTCCTCTGCTTATCATTACCTTGCATCACCTCAGTTTGTTATGGTGCTTTTTTTTCCCAGCAAGTACCAGCACTATTCTTCAGAATAACTTCTCAAATGATCTTTTTTATACATCTAGAGTTTGAGGGATGCACAACATTCAGTTTATATGGTGAAAAAGAGAATCTAAGTTTCCCCAATTTCTTTTGATTTCACAGAAAAAAAAACCCTCGTGTTTTGGAAGCAATTTTAATTGTTGCTTCTTCACCATTTTCAGTAACAGTTATTCTTCCTGAAGAAAAATACTTTCTATTATACCTTATTTTACCCAACAACATCATTTCAGTCTGACGCTTCTCACTACAGGATTTTAACTTTTAAATATAAAACTTTATTTAATAGACATCTGATAAAGTTTACTCAAGCGGTTTTTTTCTAAAAATTTTGGAATTATTAGTGGAAACATAATTTACTTGAAGTTTCATCCTAGTAAATTCTCATGATGGAATACTTACTATTTCTGTCTTTGATTTTACTCATCTGTCTCAACCTGCTTCAGATTATCTAGTATACAGCAGAAATATTTTCTGCCTGCTTCAGATTATCTAATATAGAGCACAAAGAAGAGTCAGAAGACTCTACCATACTTGTCTGATCCCTGGTATCACCCAATCTGGCCTCAGTTTCACTGAATGAGTAAATTGTACTCTCATGATAAGAACCTCAAAGATTTATTGTTCCTGAAGACAGAAATACTTTCCACTGAAAAGTGTTTCTTAATAAGTTTTTGTAATAATGATCATCTCCTTTTTCCCTCTAATGGGATTCTTACAAGTTAGAGTTCAAAACTATAGGCAGAATGTTTACTTCAGAGACCCACATTTTGCTGTTTCTATTTATGAACCTGGAGGACTAATAGAAGCATTTTGAACATTTTACAAAAGTCACTTATGCACCTCCTTTGCTAGTACTATTTGAGTTTTCTTCTCATCTTCATGAGACATCAGCAGAAATCGGTTTGAAAAAAAAAAAGACAAAATAGAGCTGCAAAGCCAAGTTCCTAACAAATCTCTTCCTTCATCCAAAAACAAACAAACAAAAAGTTTCTTGGCTTTTTTTTTCAGTAATAAATGAATCCTCATTTTTAAGTATGGTGGAGGGTTGTCATGTTGTCCTGGTTGATATTTCCCATAAATTTTTGGTATAATGCTGTGGTGTGCTTCCATACAGAGGTGAAGACAAGTGCAGTATTGCTTCACAGGATTAGAGGAACACTTAAAATTAAAAAAATAGCTTATTACAACAGAACGTTAGAAGCTGACATTTTATGTTCTTGTTTTTCAGCTAACACTGCAGGTGAGGAAGAGGAAACATATACTAAGCCAGACACAAGAACAGTACATAAAAGCTGAAAGCATATTAAAATTCCCAGGGCTACCAAAAGCCTTGTTTCCAACATTTTTCTTTCCAAGAAAAGCTCGGGCATCCTTTTATGGTGTTGATTAATATAACAGATATGTGACATTTTATTGCCTGTATTCATGATTCTAACACCCATTTTTATCAAAACAGTAAAACAACTGACATATTCATTTTTTTTTTTCCCACTACACTGGTGACAAACTTAAAACATGCACTAATTTTATTTCTGTTATTCCAAAGGTGTTACTCCATCCTATGTTCTTACACAGTAGTGAAACTTCAGTTTGATCCCTGGCTTTAAAGTTTGAAAAGTGCTTTCCAAAACCTCTAGTGGTGTCTTCCCACATCTATAATTTTCTTCTTGCCATGAAGCTGCCTTACGAGTATACTGTTATACAGGTAAGAAGCTACTGGCAGCCAAAAACAGGTTTTTGGGGGGTTTTGTTGTGGTTTTTTGTTTTTCTTTTTTTTTCTCTCTTTTTTTTTTTTTTTTTAACAAATACACATGCATATTCTAAAAAGTAGATGGTAGGACCAGAACTTGAAAAAAAGCTTTTTCTTCTGTCCAGTCTTTAGTATCAGTCACATTTGCTCAGTGTAGTTATATTTATATATTCTATATTTTATACACTATATATTATATATTAGAAATTA
>WTSP01014537.1:67500-84126 GCA_025331215.1 Actenoides lindsayi | reverse complement strand
CTAACTTCAGAAAGTGCAGTTAATTAGAAGAACTGAGCTGAAAAGTAAAATTACTGAACAGAATTAGTTCTGTTCTCTCTCAAACCAGGACACATGTGACCCAAATTACTTTGCCCTTAGTTCTCCAACTTATCACCTTGCATTTAACTACCTGTATTGACGTATTACTATTGTCTTTACGTTGATGGATTCATAGTTTTTCTGAAAGATATGAGTTTAACAATAATCTCATGAACTTCACCATTTAAAGAGTCATTATGACTTTTAGGAAGTTCCCACACGATGTAATTCAGTAGTCATTACTTAAAAGAGTTTCATGATGAATTTATGGATTATAGCTTTCCAATGCTGTCTAACGAATACATGGATTACAATTTCCCTGTATTGGCTATATTCAGCTCTTTCCTTTATTCAAAATATCCCAGCTCATTGGTATTAGCAGTGGTAGTTTTTGATGCAAATACTTCTACCTACACCATGATATTGAACATAATTACATTAGCAGCTCAACTGTAACTATTTTTGAACCAACTCCTTTATAATATGAAAGATTAAGGTAGAAAATGGACCTGTCACTTCTGTGTGCCAGGAAGCACAAATGTCTCAAGTATCAAGAAGAGTTTATTGAACTCTTGTCAAGGTGTGAGATTTCTGGGTAGTCAAATACATCCACTTTATTTTGCTTTATTTAGATATTATGCTTTAATTAGATTTGTTGACTATTTTATCTCCAGTACTGCTTACTCATTAGTCTTCCTGGCCAATGTGTCTGAATATGAACCATTTGCATTTCTGCATGCTTAAGGATTGGGATTTCTACATATGTAGAGAAGAAATAATTTTAAAGACTATCCTGATATCAAATTACCCTATAAAGATGTCATGATCAGTAAGATCTAACATTATCCACTGCTTCCAACTGGTGATATCTTCTTTCAAGAATTCCTGGTTCCATAAAATTTAAAATAAACATTATGTATGTTTGAAATGATGCAGTTCATAGAGCAAACAATAAAGTGTGCCAAATCTTTTTTGGGATGTGTGATGACTGTTAGCCAGACAAACAAAGGCTTAATAAACATAAGATGTCAAAACCTGACTCTTTTATTTGCAGCACATATATTGTGCATTTGAAGAACTATTGCTTAAGATCGAGGAACATTTACATGCAGATATTGGCAGGGGAAATTTCCTCCTCAAAGTTATCTACGATTTAAAAAATGTATTTTCCTTATGTGGAGGTACCAACCTGCCTGCAGACTGCAGATGCAAGCATAACTTCTGCATTTGTTTCTGAGAAAAGAATTCTTGAAGTTCAAAAGTAGGATTTTATATATATATATATATATAAAATGGAAGCTATAAAGCAACCATATACTGAATTTCTTTGCTAACAAAAGAGAGTCTAGATTTACAGTAAATTTACTTTCCTTCATAGCTTGAAAACTGCATTAAATAAGAAAAAAATAAGTTAGATGGAGAGGAATAAATTTAATCAAAACACTGTTAGATAAAATAACTTGGATTTAGGAGTCTGCAGCAGCTACTGCCAAAACAAAGCTGTTGTTATTTACCAAAGCTCACAGCAGTCATTGTTTAAAAATCCAAAAGTAAAAACCAACAAAACTGTGATATCTACAGTATTTAATGTAGCAGACTATTTTGTTGCAATGAATTTATGTAATGGATTGCTTATTGTATTTCACATAGGAAATGCTAGGACAGATATATTTCAAACTATGTTCTTACTGTATAAGGAAATCCTGAAAAGAAGAAAAAATTGTCATGGATATGTAAGGAAGAAAAGATCATAATGTTAAGGGAAGTGCTCAACTCCACTGTAATTGTATAACGTTATGCATAATACTGCAACAGTTTCTTTACAGAAGTTGGAGATTTGCATTGTTTATAATGGGAGCATGATTTGGCTTATCAGCTTCAAGAGGATAGCAATTCTGGACCAAGAACTGCTATTGCAAAATATCTGCAGAGATCACACAGTGGAAGGAGTTTTCATTTGGGTGTTATAATCGATAATTGCAAAAGTATGAATATATAGAATCAAAGATGCTAAAGTTTCTCTCTTTATGTCCCAAAATTATCGTGGTGTAAAAAAAATCACATTCTTTATCAATTTGATCTGTTCCTTGTAGTATATGGAAGAATAATAGCATAGTACTTTAGATAATTTTACAAATACTAAAAGAGAGAGCTGTTCTAATCAGTTCCTTTTCCTTTTTTTTGTTTTTGTTTGTTTGGGTTTTTTGTTTTGGTTTGGTTTTTGTTTGTTTGTTTTGTTGGTTTGTCGTGGTTCTTTTTTCATTTTGCCTTTATCTTGGACGTAGAAATAGAAAACATAGTAACTATATTTCTCAGAAGGCAGTATCATTTACTTTCAATAGACTCTGTAATACTGTTTAAACATTGAAAGCTAATAAACATGGATTTGTAGAATTAAAAATATTGAACAATTGGAGAAATAGCAACTCGCAAAATTAAAGTTTTATAGCCCAAAGTAGAAGATGTGTTCCACAGTTTAAATATTTCATGTCTGACATTTTCAGACTCTACTACTGTGTGAAGCCTGATTTTGAATTTTCAGTCCTATACAAGTTTTTAAGTTTGGTCTTAAAAACTAGATACTACTAGCTCAGATTCATCTTTGTATTAAAAGGACATTCAGTTTCTACCTAATGGTATTTCCTAAATTGTTTTTAGTCCACCACATGAAAAAATATGCAGCTTAGGAAAAATACAATGGTTATGTTATGTTGTTTACAGTCTTTGATATGATTAACACAGGCTTCCTGTATAACATGTATTAAAGGAAGCTTGAATTTAAAAATATACTATGCTATTACAGCATAAAGTCTACAGAGGTGATTGCCTGAAAACAAAACCAGTATAGAATCTGGAGAGCAACTCTGCCATACAAGTCAACTAATATTTGAGACATCTTCTCTTCCACAGCTATGGGGTGCTGGAAAGTTGTTTTGTGATTATTATTAGAATTCATATTTCATAATCAAACTCAAGGTAGGAGTCAGTCTTTACATCTGCAAGCCAAGATATCAGGGTTTTTTTGTCCAATTAAGGCAAATGTACATTGCTAGGGCTATCAGAAGTAGCAATTAGGAGGACATCTATAACCAGGAGCAGTTTCTATTAAAATACATCAACTGATTAAGCTGTAGCAGTAATTGCAGACAAGTAAGTTCACATCTGAAACTTGTCATTTGAGTTAATACATTGTTTTGGCATTATGGGTGGGTTTACTGCCCTAACTTCATAATCAGAGCTGGTAATTTCAAAAAGTCCTCAGACAAACCCACAACTGACTCCACATCTTTAAATCCAAGGTGGCTATGATTATTTATACAAGTTAATTATCAAGGCTATTGTGTATTGTTTTCATTGATATCAAAGGGACCCCTTGTCAAATAAGATACTGCGTAAATGCAGGTTAATAAAACACTACATGATGAAAATGTAAAATATGCATTTAAAGAGGAGAAAAAATATTAATGGATGTTTATATACATTACATCTAGAATCACAGACTGTTAAAACATAAGAATATTAGAATACAAGGATATCAGTCCCATCAGTGAAGATAAAATGAACCCAAGCAGCTTGCATAGCAAGTACTTTCATAAGTAGTTGAGAAACAGTGACTCAAAATCCATGACTATTAACTGTAAGACAGCAATACTGTAGGGAACCCTCCTGCACTGGCAAGGGGATAGATAAGTTGACCTTAATGGTTCTTTTCCATTTCTAATTTCTCTGATTCTATTAAGTCTTGGTATTTTCAGAAGAATGCAACTGCTTTCCAGGGCCTCTGAGACATGAAGATTTAGGCAATTCCTTCCTGTAAATAACACTGCTTTTCAAACAGTAAAAATACAGGCTAGGAGGGGACATTAAACCCAATTTAATAACTTCTAAGCTCTGGCACAGCAGAAACACTTTTTTTTTTTTACCCTACACTTTTCCTACTGGAGTTTAATTAAGATTGACAAAGCACTAACTCTAAATCAGCAAGGAGATCCTTAGATCCATTTTGTTGTCAAATATACTTTCGCTGCAAATGGCAGGAGTAACACATATCATTTCACAGATAATGTTTTAATATCCTGCATTGAATAAAACTTTTTTTTTAATCAAGTTGCAATGGTAGCACTAAACTACACAAGGGGCTTGGGGGTTGCAGATGGCTGCATTACTCTAAATGTTCAAGCTTGACTGACCCATTTCATCAGCACTGTCAGAGCCTTGCACTGATACATGTTGACAACATTTAATCTTAAAAAATTGAAAGAAATGAATTAATATGCAAATTTCATCAGCTTTGTAATAAAAATGTCCTTGAAAAAAAACAGAGAACATGACCCCCAAGGAATAGTGTGAATTATCCCAGCTCAATTCTTTAAGTTAGTCAGAGGTATGTAGGTCCGCAAGGAAATCAGTGCAGATTTGACTTGGAAATAATTATGATGAAGAACAAAACACAAGCAGGTTGAATAAATGTAACAACTTGGGAAAAAGTCTTAGTCCTGTTTGTTATTCACTTTGAATTAACAGGATTAGGTTTGGTTTTTGAAAATAAAGGAACACCACCGTGTAATTTTAACACCTAAGTAATATGAAAACAATTTTTTTCTTGTTATCAATTTTAGCAGGTATTAGAAAGCTCTTGGAAAATCAGATTTTTTTTCTTTAATACACTATAGCTTTTGGCACTGAGTAACTTAAGCTGTGATATTATGTCTGCTGTGTGCAAGTTGGGCAAATACTGGCATTCCTTCAGAAAGAGAAGACATGTCTGTGTGCAAATCAGGAAGATGAATGGGCATTTCCCTGGACTTCACTGAGGACCTTGCAAGATAGGAAACAACCATCTCTAGAAGGAGTAAATATTCAGGAGTTTCTTGTCATGAGATAAATGCTTAAATAAAGAAATAAATTTTCCATTTTGCAATATAGTATACATAATTTAGAACCACAAAATATTTCACTGCTACAAGCAACCTTTTTATTTTAATTGTAAGAATTTGAAGCAGACTTCAATTTTTGAAAGATTTGGTAAGCATAGGTGAATAGGAAACAGCTTGTTCTTACTACTAGTGATTTGAACTTAGGTGTCTAGGAATCAAATTCTGAACATCCAACATCTTCTTCAGTGAAGTCACGTAAAGTTCTGAGAACTCATCACAGCTCCAGAAAATATTTAAATGGTCACTTTATAATAATTTACCTGCAAGGCTCTTATTTCATACTTCTATTGTCAGTCATTCTATTTCAACCTCTGTCCATAGCAATCCCAAATCCACAGCTAGTGTTCTGCTCAATGTCTCTGGCAGGCAATCACATCACGGTTACTCCACTTTATTTTTTTTTAGTGTAAAGCAGTTTTTGAATATAAGGTTAGCGGGAATTAACTCAGTGCTGTACTTAGACTTGAAAAAGAGGTAGTCCAAGTCAACAGCATGTTTTCAAAATGAAAACCCCACTTCAGATGAGCAACTTCACATGAAAAGTAAAAATAACTGCTGTAATAGCCTGGAAAACTCAACACAATCTTTCGGAGCCTCTAAAATAAGCTGTCTGATTTTATATTTCCATGGAAGATAGACATACTTAAATACAGACAATGATCAACCAAATTAATCTACTCAGTAAGCTTTTGTGTTTTTCTACAAAAGTCTTTTAAGTTTCTCCATTCTCTTCTAATCTACAATCACTAAAATCCTACTTTTATAGTGCCCTTTGCACCTGTATGCATAAAATGAATAACCTTGCAGTTTAATTATGCAGTATCTATCAGTTTTGAAATGATATAAAGTTGCAGATAGAAAAAGAATAAAACCTCTTAAAGAATCCAAAATTAATATATGTCAAACTCAGGCTAAATCTTAATCTTCTTGCAACATTTCTCTAAAATAGATGTTCTTTTATCATCTGGCATATCAAGACCCACTGGAGAAAAAAAAAAAAAAAGCAAAAAAAAAAAGCGTTTGGTTAACATGCTGCAGAACAGCACTTTCTTTTCCACCTCACTTCAGGCTATTCTTGAAAGATCTGAACAGTTGTATAATAATGAAAAATGTGCAATACTTGTGGGGCATTGCTTGTGCACACATACCTCCGCCCACGCATTCATCATTCTGCAGGTATTGTCAGTGAAAGTTTAATTGCATAAACACTCTGTAACTGTCCTGTCATATTTCTTGTCAGTCTGGATTCCCTCTCTGGGCTCACTATCTCACAAAACTATAATTGAATTGCTACCAAATCACAAGAGGGCCCCAAAAAATAAAATCTTTATGAATAGAATTTGTTTCCTATCAGCAGATTTGACAAATCGTGGCAGAGGAAGGGCCTTAGCGATAATTTCTGAGTTTATTCTAAATCCAGTTATTTGCTGTTTGCTCTTATCTGTTCTTTACAATTTTAAAGCTCCAGTGAGAAAGAATCCCAAAGAGCTCAGAATGTAGTATTTTTCCTAGTCCTAAAGAGGCCAGCAGTAAAAAAATAATAAAATAAAATAAAATAAAATAAAATAAAATAAAATAAAATAAAATAAAATACTGTATTAAAAAATGGCTAAGTATTGCTTAAACTAAGGAGAATCTGAATTAATTCTGAATAATAGTGAATATCAGCCACTAAAAGTCTTTCATATCCCCTCACAGTCACTTTATTTATTTATTCAGGTCAAATGACAGCTTCTGCAAAATATCTTGCTTTGAATGTGTAACCTATGTCTATGTTATTCATATTTTCCTCTGTGATGTTTCCATGTACTTTGGATTCCTGAGTAGATAATGAAGGTAATGAACAAATAAACTCAACACAAAGGTGTGATGCATACCTTGTTAGTGTTACCATGAAACTGGGAGGCAAATTAAAATATAACTTACATCAATATTTTCAGAAAAAAATTATCCCATTAGGCTAGAAGTCACTCATTTTAAGCTGAAGTTGCTATTTTCCTGGTATGCACTTTGATTTTATTCTTAGTGAGTCCTAGTGAATGGCAGAAAATTATAACTCTAGGAAAACCGTGAAAACATTGTTCATTCCACTTTAAAATTTTATTAGCAGCAGGTGCATTAGGAATGTACCCTAATGAATAACTTTTAAATGGGACAGAACTTCAACTGGATTGACAACTGTCTGATTGTTTATGTTTTTTAAATGTGCTTATCAAAATCACATAGGATTGATGGGTGTTTTTAGATGAAGTTATGTTTTTGCAAGAGACTTAATTTAGGACTAAGGTTAAGGCTGAGGATAAATGAGTGCATTAGATGATTAAAGAACATTTGTCTTGTGGGACACTTAAGTCATTTGTTTATGACACATTCAAAACAAGCTGTAAAAGAATAATAAAAAGTATGGGTTTTAGCCAACCTCTCTCAAACACAAACCCTAAACTAAAATGAATTGCTTTTATGTAGAATTACAAAATTATCAACTTATTAAAAACATGATTCTAGGATATATAGTTTAAGAACATTTGATGAAGTTGTTAAAGATATTATTTTCTAATTTTTTTTCCATTTTTTTTTTCTTTTCCCGATTGAAATCGCTCTGACAATGCTTATTCTTGGCTGAAGAGGGGTGGGGCTGTAGAATGGGCGAAAGATTTCTCATCCTTTTGCAAACAATCATTACAAAGATTATTTTACTTTGCTTTTTTAATTTTCCTTTTGCCTTTTTTAGTAGTACTGTGATTTTTCCAATGTTCTTGCTAGGAGGAAACCCGTTATTATAAGAAAATACATACCTCAGGAGAAATAAATAGGAAACACAAAACTAAAGCCTTTGACCTTTTGTGTGTAGGTCACTGATTAAAATTTGGTTTAGGTAAGCAGTTAATTAGCATTATCATTTGGTGGCTTATTTGGACTGGACTAGGGGACCAACACACTTCCCCTGCCAAATAAGTTTATGAAAATGGATGCTAATTGTCACTACTGTAGACATTCACAGGAAAGTACCTGTAGTCTGGACAGAGCATGCACTGTGAACTGCCTTTGCACCTCTATAGATTGTCACTAGAGGGTAAGGCTGGAGAACAGCAATGAAACAGCATGGGTAAGACTACACTGCTGCTGCCCATGCTGTACGTGTTCTGTGGATAAACAAACGTTGGTCCTCAGGGCTGTCTCCATCTGGCACCTATCATCAGAATGAAATTCACTTAAAACATGAAAAAAAAAAAAAAAAAAAAAAAGGAAGCTCTATGTTACTGATGATAGCATTAGTACATCTCTTCATTCAATGTTCTACAAAACCTCTAAGAGTAATGCACTTTGATGAACTTCAGTTAATTAAATAATTAGTTGTAATCACCTATGCTGGACTGGATTAGTACTATGTTTCAGTCCTGCCACATTATCAGCCATTAAGTGTCCAGTCATAGGAGGGAACAGGCAGCAAAGGTGCTGGCTACACAGAAGCATTCCCACAGACAGCTTATGGACCTGTGCAACAGTCTGATTGTAAAATCCCTTATCTTTTGGGCTGGTGCAGATGACTATCATCATTACCATTACAGGTAGCACTGTCAGGACCCTGGACTACAACCTCATGGTGCTGGGTGCTGTACAGACACAGAACAGACAGTTCTCTGATAGCTGACCTGCTGCTGCTGCAGGGATGACAAATTCAGACTGGAAATATCAGGATTCAGCATTTAAGAAGACCGAGGGAACAAACATGGGAGTGCATTTCTTAATTGCCCTGCAGCTAGTTGAGCAATTTAATGCAGTAAAAAATGTAAAATGCAATAAAATCAGAGAGATGCTGTACCTACTTTACCTGGTGATAAAAAAATAAAGATTATAAAGCAATGATAAATTAGGCAACTTAGACTGTATACTATTCACAGGTGAAAAGCAAGAAGTATCTGAGATAAACTGCTGAGAGCTGGAAGTGGCAAACCTTTCACACAGAAGCAATATTTTCAGGCTTTTCCCAGTGTGACCATGAGTAAAATTGTTCACTGGAGGAGGACATTCCTTTTGGCCAGTTCTGCCATTTCTGATCTCTGTCCCCTGCAGAGCTGAATAAGTAATACCATCCTTTGTATCTCTGCTGTTTTGTATATATAAAGAAGGTAGAATTGTGTAATTTTGACAAGAACAAGGTTTTAGTCTGTAGTATGATGAATTAAACATAACTTACTTAGAACAAGCCAAGAGCTTTATGCAGCCAGGTCTGATCCGCTAGAAATCTCAGATTATTAAGCATCAGTACTGTTCTACTCTAATATGCAAAAGAAACAGCCTATCCAGCTGCAATTAGAAGTATAGTATTTGAAAGACAAGTGAATATCACCATAGATTGGGGAAATAAAGGCTGTAGTGCAATTTTATGTTATAGAGGAACACACAGACACACACGAAATCTTAAAACTATTAGTTTAAACATTATTGCTTGGTTTATGACTCAAAATGTAAAGGGAGAACTAAACAGTATTTGTAGATCACAAAACTACTTTGTGTTCTCCATTTCATTTAAAGAGTCCCTCAACAAGTTCTTCAAATGAAAAAACAAAGATTCCTTACAGTTAGATAAAATGAATAGATGAATGGCAATTAATTTAGAAAGACACACAGTGACATGGAGCAAAATTTAGGAGGAAGAAATCAAAGGAAGTTGGAAATACAAGAAGAGAGGTGGGGGAAATAGTAAATGGGATGTGATTTTGTTAAAACAGGATGGAGGAAAAAGCCGAGATAATTTAAGGCTACATAGGTGAATATGGTGACATACGAAAATAATTGTTTTGGTTGGGAAAAGGCAGCTTTCAGCTGAAAGTAAGACACAAAATTCAAAGAGCTGAGAGAAGGGCACAAAATAAAAACTGTGTAAGATTTCAGAACAAAGTACTTCTGAGGGAAGGAAAATTATGGCTGTGTACAAGAATGAATGAAATGTAAGTTGCAAATGCAATTACTGTGATTTTTCCAGACTAAGCTGTATGACCAAGAACATGTAAGACTGGGGATATTCAGGAAGACAAGTTGATGTCATTTCTCACAACCCTTTAGCTGACACAGGAACACACTCCAATAGTATTGCTACAGAAATGATCAATGAAACAAAAATCTTGACCTCAGAGCCCAGATCAAATAGGAAAGCAGTTGAGGAAATCAATAGGGGCCAGTAGAGATTCCCCAGCCTCCTTTGTCTATGTCTTTCTCTCTGTTAAGGGAAGGAAGGGGTACCATAGAAGATCCATCCAATCCTCCAGCCGTATTTTTAGCTTCTTCTTGCCTGTTCACAAGGAACTTACAGGACCACACTAAATACCGGTCTATCCAGAGTGCGACAAGGGTTCTACTGGATGGTCTCCCAAGAGTCACAGAAGAGTTAACAGAATTTGTACAGAAAAATCAATTCTGTTTAAATATGTGTTCATCATAGTACATGGGGATCAAATGAAAGCAAAGGTAGATTTTTCTCCTATTTATACTGATTTGGCACAATAAATATACTTGCCTAATTTTGTAACGTAATAAATACACTCAAAATAGCTGATCTCACAACTTACCTGTGCATCTTATATGTTCATAAATACTTATATATTTATTTACATTAATTTATTAATTACTGACTAAAGATGACAGAGGTCCCCCTTGTATAGACTGCCATAAGATTGAAAAATTCGGTTGAAGGAAGAGAGCATGCACTTATTCAAAGAATTAATTTCTATTTTAGAACAAAATACTACAAGTAAATCCATCAGGATTAACTATGGCAAAGGAACTTAGAAGAATATAAACTTAGCACCAAATTTAGCTCTGTGGTAAACAGAGGCAGCTGAGTCATGATTATTATAATTAGGAAAAATCTAGCCTCCTGTAATAGCAATGACACACATTCCAGGTTAACAGACAGATGAAATGACAATGTTCTTAGGAAGAGTCAAATCCAGACATTTCAATGGTCTCATAATAAATAAAATTTTCCTATATCTGAATATTTGTATTAATGCTGTTGCCACCACTGCTGTACCTTTTAAAGCTGACTCGTGGCTGGAATGAAAGCACGTTGTAACATTAGCATGCATATAGGTCACCCTGGTATTATCCTACCACATAATGATTCCAAAAATCTCTCCAAGATTAATGATGATCACATAATTTCAGAAAGTCAGCACTATATATGTAGAAATATATTGGCAATAAAAACCAGTCACTGTTGTGCCTTTCCCCAGTTGGGGATCTCTTACTTTTCTTCGATTTCTAAAGGCTTCAGATCAATAACTGGAGTGACATTATTAACAGCTCCCTCAACACCTTGGCCAGCACTAATATTAAATCCATTATACCTTCTGTTTGACATTTGCAGTACAGCAGAAAGTGCTGTAGATACAGTCAAACTGCCTTGGGAATGGGGTTGGATGCAGGGTTAGTGAGATGGCTTCCCTTGCCCGACTCTAAATTCATCTCATTGATAGAAAACTTCAGCTATTCAGAAAACTACACTAGGCAGTAAATAATTCAGCTGTCAAAGTGGGAGGAAAAAAAAATCACTTTCATGTTGTTTTTGAAATACATTACCGAAGGGTCTTCAAAAAATATTTGACATTCCTTATTGTTGTCACGTTTACAGAATTTAATAGGTATCACAACACACATCACAGTGTTTCCAAATGAATGCTTTATAAGTGAATGATGTTGGAAACAAGACAGTACACAGTTGTTTGGTTTGTAGTTTTACCTTTCATTGTAAGTTTTTTAAGGTGTTTCTTGTACATTTTTGGCACCACGCAATAATATACTTCAATCAACCTGAACAATAAGTGTGGGACAAATTACCTGGGAATTCTCAGAGTATTTACACTGGCATAGATTGTAACTATGGTTAACTCCTCAGCATATCCACCTAGCTGGACTTGAGCTCTGACGTTCTGGCTGAGCTGCATTCAAGACAGAACATGACATGAGAAGCTATCTCTGGGATATTTTTAGGTCCCCTATTTGTGAGTATTTAAGAGCAGCTTACAGCAGCTCACAGAACAGTGCTGTTTTAATGGGACTCCCCTCCTGGCTTTACCTCTATCTAACATCAGGAGCTGTGAACCTGAGATGTTTAGGGATGACTGTTCTAGGAGCCAGAAAATCATCTAGAAAGATATTTTAAATTCTACTTTTAGACTATCATGGTTGGTGTACAAGAATGGGTAGAAAATATCTGTAGTGGCTGTGGGCTGATGTGCTTTTACCTCAGGTTCAGTCAGCACCAAGACTCTCTGACACTCTGCCTGTTTGCATATGCTGCAAATGATTATCCTAAATACATTTCCAGTATCTGTCCAACTGAAAGCTGCAGGCAGGAGGAAACTGTAAGCTTTTCAAACGCAAACAAAAGCAGAAGCTGGTGGTACTAGCTAGGAGTTGTCGAATGGAAGAACAGAGCAGAATGTTCTTTGACCTTATGGAGGCTTCTGACATTGACTTTAGGAAAGAGCTTTCCTTAATATGAGAAAATAATGCAACATGAACAACAGGTTACCGACTGTGTTCTCAGTTGCTGTTCCTTCACGAGAAGTGAAGTTCTTGTGACAGCACTTCTAATGACACCTTGCAGCCATCCCTGTGATGGGACTAACACTAACACGTAGTAGGGTTGCAGCTTCATTTTCCTTTGGCATAGTATGGGGTTTGCCTTCTCTGTTGCTTTTACAGATAGGGCACTGTGACCCCCAAACCTCTGAAGATTCCTGTTGAGATGATTTGAAAGATGTCTGCTTGATAGGTCTCTGCCATCTTTCTGCCTGAGGTTGTCAAGCATAGTGTGTCTGTTTCTCAGCAGCTGCAATTCACAGTTCAGCTTGTCCACTATTGAAACCACCACTGATTTCAGTTCATATTAGTATCCTGGCTGCAAATGTGACAACTGACAAGTGAACAAGCTGTCCATGCTCTTCTCTCACCTTTGGTGGCATTAATCTGTGGCAGAGGTCTTGGTGTGTAAGTGGGGTAACCTATTAAGTGACTTTAACAAACTCCAGAATTATAATCCTAACAAGCTATTCTTGTCTGAATGTGCAATTAAAGAAAAAAAGTAAAACAAAAATGGAGGTGGATGTCTCCAAAATTCTGGGCCCTATCCTACTCTTTTGGGTTTTATTACATGTGCATATAATAAACCCTTTCCCTGTTAAAAGGGAAATATGTTAAAAAAAATGTTAAAATATGTATTACATATAAAATATGTAAAATATGTATTACAATATGTCAAAGAGTGTCTTTTTCTAGTTGCAGACAAGTCTGAGCAATCATAGCTGTTTCCCGCTTCTGAATATTTACCCAGATTTGGGGTGAATTTTGTAATAGAGGAGAGATCCATGCTGCTTTAGCACCACTGCTGGCAATACCCAAATCAACAAATCTGAAACTAGCTTGGGCATGGTGCTGCAGCTCAGGAGGTACCTGGCATGTAGGTACACATGAGGATTCAGGAAGAGTCAAAACCACAGCGTTTCAGCAAATGTATTTATTCCAGCCACAGAGTGAACTGTTTGTATTTTATGACTTGAATAGGACTATAGAAACAATGAGAAAATACTTGAAAGATTTCCATTCCTGTATACTTTTGCTAAGGGCCAATAAAAATGCCATATGAGTGATTTTTGAACTCTTATACCTTAACTGAAGGTGTATGGGGCTTTAAAACCTTATAAGAAATATAATTACCCGCAGATTGGCTCTGTTTGAGGGCAGGACTTCAAGGAAGGTCAGTGGTGTGTTAATGTAATTTTATGTTTTTAATTTTCTTGAGTGTGAAACTACCCAAACCCCCCAGTTTAATTGCTATGTGTGCTATTGTTAGAATACTTCCAACTGTGCTTTTTAAATTCACACTTTTCTGAAATGTTCAGCATGGGAAAGGACTGACTCTTCTCTACATTTTACTTGTAGAGTACAGTAACTTGCTGTTACTGTTAACAGCATCATTTTGCTGGCCATTTACTTAGTTTTTTTACAGACTCTTACTATTTATGTGTAATTTCATCAGGAAAAAAGAAATAAACTGAAAATCTATAAATCTAGAATTAATAGATTATTACAGAGACTCCAAAATCACTCTTCAGTTCTGCCTGAGTAACTTCTTGGGTTTGTTTTTTGTTTCGTGGGTGGTTGGTTTTTTGGTTGTTGTTGTTTTTTGGTTGTTGTTGTTTCTTATTGACTTCTGACATTTCTTTACAGAATGTGTTGTAAGGAAGCTACAGTCTTCCTCCCACAAGCTCAGCATTCGTCTATGGGCAATTGTCCCTGTGTCTCACGTCAATCCCTGCATGGGAAATTCAGTTGTTAAACATATGTTCTGCTAAGACTTGAGCAAATATACTTGAAGAGACAGACCTCTCAGATGCTAATCTTTTCCACCCAAACTACAGGTATTTACCAAGACTTTCCCAAAGAAAGTCTTTTAGCCTTTTTCTATCACTTACTCCTTCTGACTTTACAGTGCCTCTTCTACTAAGTAGTAACTCAGAAAAAAAAGTGAAAATTTTCTTCACATTTGAGCAACTTTACTTAATTGAGCAATTCTTTAATTGCTCATGTGTAACCTGATGTTAGATGAGAAAAATTACAGCCAAAGAGATTTTGGATAACACATGAGGATGGGACTTTCAAGGGAAATGGATTTGCAGACTTTATTGGATACCTCAAGTTCCCTGCTAGAGTTGCTAATGTTCTACTTTTCAACTAAGAGTTCAAGAGAAATGCAATAGACTGTATTTCAGTCACTCCATGGGTTAATGTGCTATTGTAGTTACTCTGACCAAAGTACTGTCTGATATATTTTGCTAAGTTGTCTAAATCCTGCAGTAATATTGATTTCTCCCTTTAAAAGCTCTCACCCATTCAGCAGGCTCCCAGGACCCCTTGTCTCAGCTCAATTCATTCTAAAATGCAGCTGGGATATGTTATGGGTGCAACACCAATCTTACAGATACTAACTGATGTTAAACATAAAAGATGATTTTAGGAACAGAAAAGGAAATGTTTCTTTACCACAGACAAATATACAGTAGTTTTTATAACCCTCGGATAACTGTTTCGCCAAAAGAAAGAGATTTTTTTTTTTCTTATTCAGTTGCTTCTTGAAAACAGCTGGTTTTCCATTTACTGGGCACTTAACAGTAGCTACATTGAATTTATTAAAAGGACAGTATTGCCATTATAATCCCAAGCCTGCAGAACCATTACAACTAATGAAAAGACACAAGTAGATATATAGAAAAAGTAAATTAACCATCCAGGCAACATGGTCCAGAGGTTTTCTTCTCACAATGGGAGTCTGAAAGATAGGTTCTACACCAAGGCTTTCAGATTACCTTAAAATCTTTGCTGTTAATATTAAGCTGAATTGAAGGTTTCAGGGCTTTCAGTCAAAAAAATTACCAACTGAGGGGCCAGTCTTGAAAACAGCACTCAAGTGAGTAAAGTTTTTTGCAAAATATGTCTTCTGAAAGAGTGTACTTAAACCCACTTTTTTTTTTTTTGTGCTTTGTTGTCCAGTAAGTATTTATCTTTACCCCAACTATCTTCAGTCTAATTTCAGAGAAGCAAGTCTGCTGCTTGAAGAAAACCACTTATTATGGTGCAATATCACTGCTTCTTAGGCTAGCTTAGTTATTTTCTTCTATTATAATGCCAAATGTTATTTAGATTTCAGTCATTTAGTAATGCTACACTGAACACATCAAGGATTCTGAAAAATTCCATACCTACTAGCTGCCTCTTCATTTTCATAATAATCACATATTGATATCCTTTTTTCCCCAAAATTACACACACTGTTATTTAAAAAATAACTTAGTGTCTTAACACAGTTAAAGAGATTATGATGCAATGAACAGCAGTCTTCAAAAACATTGTTTCGTGTTATTAAGATACAGAAAATCTAGTTAAAATTCTTTTAGCTTTTAAGGAACCATAAGGAGCTTTGAGATGTAGAGCTTGACACTAACTTTTTAACAAACTCCCTTGGAGCTATCATCTGCATTAGTGAAGATATTTAGTTAAAGGTAGCACCCTACCCTGCTTTACAGAAATCTATCAGTCAATTTAAATGTTATTAGCTGAAGTTTGACAAAACTGCAACCAATGATTTACATAACAAGAAGAGCATATAATTTTTTTAAGTAACAATTCAGTCCTTTCAGTCATGTACTGAATCTTTCCAGCCTGAATATTATAAGCTTGTAGTGGCATCAAATATAAATGATAATGTTGAAAACCCCATGTTTAGGGTGAGAAAAATGTAAGAACTCCAAACCGAATATGCACTTCTGATTTCTTACAATCAGTGGCCCTTGATTTTAAGATTAAACACATTTGAAGAAAAACAAAGGTCACTAGTGATATGAGGAAATTGCCACATGGGGAAAAAAAGTAAAAATCAAACTGAAGCAAGAGGGTTGTTTTTTTTTTGTTTTTTTTTTTTTTGTCTACACACTATAACAATATAATTGGAACCACCTTTTTTATAGGGCATATAATAGCCAAAACCCAAACATAAACTCTAACACCTGCCGGCAGCAGTTGCAGCAACAGGCATTTACTTTTTTACAACACGCATGGCAATGGAGAT
>WTSP01014537.1:45000-62500 GCA_025331215.1 Actenoides lindsayi | reverse complement strand
GTGTCAGTTTAACAGTGTGCTTCATTTCAGTCTGTGGACCAAAAAATACAGACTGTAAAGGGAAATATCAGACTTTGAGAAGACCCTATATAATTGCACAGGTTGGGTCTTGTCATTAGGCAATTTACTCATTCTCAGATTTACAGCTCTGGGTATAACAAAATCTTTGGCACAATATGCAGACTTAGGAGGCTTTTTTCACCCTTCAAATTAATTTGTTTTATACTCACTGGAAGTCAATTCAGTAGCACCTGCTGAGTTCTAGGCTTCTATTTGCTGCTGAGAGAGAATCCTTTTCAGGATTTTACAACTCAACATAACACTAAGCACGTGCTTAACATTAAACCTGTGCTGAAGTTTCCTCAGGGTACATGGGATGCAAATGAATGCTTGGTTGTTTTGCTTAAGACAGACAATCTCTGCACTTCTGAACTGTTCTGTTGCCAGCTGCCACTTACAAAGAGATGTCAGTTTTATAGGATATGGATTGGATCATTTAAAACTAATCCCTGCAGTACACTGGGAGGAGGAAAAGGTGCGTGATAATGCCACCTCTGAAAGATGCTTCGATGGGTGGAAGAAAGTGGGAGAAAAGCCCAGAGTACTCTAGCTGACAGCATAGCCACATAGTTTATATTTTACATCCATAATCATTTATAAAACCACAGCAAAATGCACAGAACTGAGCAGTTTGTGTTCCTGTCATAATGTGCAACATCTCAGTGCTCCATGTACAATAATACCTCCATGAAAACCAAGCAGTATTACTTCTGCTTCCTTGTACACTTTGCATGACTAAGAGCAGTAAGTGACAACGTGTTCTCCAGTAACTGAGATTGATTATTGGTGCTTCAGCACATTCATAATCATGATGCACACAGCATGGAGAGTTGGAATTATTTTCATATGCCACGCTGATTGGTAGAGAAAACTATTTTTCTAACTGAACTGAATATGTATAGGATGCATGCAATATGCTGTAGAGGAATGAGTATTGCGTTAGCAGTCAAAAGGTCTTTAGCTATACTCCTGCCTTGCATGGCTCTGAGCAAGATGAGTCATGCATGATGTCTGCATTTGCTACTCTTCAGTCACGGTGGTCACCACTATAAAGAATGTAAATTTACCAGTGGTTACCATTCTGTAGTATCTGAGATACTGTTGTTGTACTATTAACAACAGAGAGAATATGAAAGAAGCATGAGAATTGAGTGTGGTACATGGCTGAAAATGTGGTCATTTTAAGTCTGGTTTTTATTTCAGTGACACTGGTTTTACAGCTGGTTAACTGTACTAACTTCAAAAGAATTGCTGCAAATTGTTACTAATAAAATGGCTATGGAGTGTGGACTTCTGTTTCTTCTTACAGCAAGAGGAAACTGCAGATTCTTAAGCAAAAAATTAAAAAAAATGGTTAGCATATTAGACAATACCTTTTTTTTTTTCTTATTGTTTCCAAAAATCTCAGAGCACTTAGTGTGTTAAAGAAGCTGCTGTTATGCCATAAAATCATGGGAGTTATAAAAATATCCAAGATATTAGCATTTCATATTTGGTAACTTTGCAGTTCGGTGAATAATGCAACTGTTTTGAAGTTCAGGGGCCTTTTCTAAATTAGAATCACCACATCCTCCTGAGAAATAAAAATAAGGATTAATTTGCCTTTTCAAACAAGCATATCAGTAGCCTTTGCTATTCTCCCTGTACTAAGCAATATTGTCTAACTGTGCTATCGAAACAACAAAAGTTGGTGCTACAGTAAATCTCATTTGATTAAATGGATAAATAGTACTTTGAGGTTCTGGAAATGGGCAGTTGATGTAAACTCCTTAATGATTAAGGAGTGATCAATTAAATATTTTTTAAGGTGAAACATGGTGACAAATAGCTCAACAACAGAAAAAGCAGTAATATACCTATGCCATATTGAATTTGTCTGTATCGGGATTAATACACCAGATTGTGGGTAATTGAATAAGCATTTACATTACTCGTTTTCTGGTTATTTCATGTTCTCCCTATGTACTAAGCTCCACGTAACCCAGCCAGGAAGATTAGAGATTTATAGAGCTTTATGGAACACAATACTAGAATCGCTACACTGTACTACAATTTATAAAAGAATACACCAACTAGAGGGTGAAATACAATGCACTGTGTTATGACAATTAGAACAGGCTTTCCTCTGGACTAAGGGGTATTGTAGCTCCCTCTTTATAACTTTTACATATCACAAGATTCTGCTGAATATTAAACTGCTTTGGCAAAAACATTATGTTCTTTCCCTATCCATCTCACTTTAAGTGTATCATGTATCTCAAGGACAGACACAGAAATTAAAAAGCCTTCTGAATAAAGTTTTGTATATACTAGTAGGGAGAGGAGAAAGAAAAACATTCAATAGTGGATGGGAGAGGAAAAAAAATCTTTCAATTACTGTACATGTATATATATACTTACAGCAGCAGGTAACTCATTTAGCATAGGTTACTAAAAAAATCCATGAAATTACAGCAATTTTCATTAAACTGTTGACATCAGTGGAGGCACTTTCAATTTAGTCCAATGTGGGAATACAGAATGAGATTCAAATTTACCTTTCAGGAAACATTATAAGGAAAGTCTTTGCAGTGTCTCCCCAAAGGCCAGGGTCAACTTTTCAAAAGCAGCCTCTGATTCTGGATGCTCAGCCTGAGACAGCTCTTTTGAAAATTTTGCCATGGATATAAAATCCTTAATATCTTTATGTTAGGCAGCTATCAACTAGAGATTTCTCCTATTGGGACAGGGTGGGGGCTTGTCGCCTTCTACAGCTGACAGAAAGGGGCACCTAGTCTATCAGGAGCAAGTATATGCAAGGCAGCTAATGCTAGCACTGGGTTTTAAACAGACATTTTTGGACACCTGCTCTTGCTCAGCTCAGGTCCCATTTTTTCTCACACCTTTGGTTTTATTTTCTCTTCGTCTTGTACAGAGATTGCCTACGGCAGTTCTTTGCAACCTTATATAACCTGAGAATGAAGGAATTAAAGTTTTTGTACAAGACTCTGTGACCCTGCGCCATCCTGGAAGGGGAGCCTTTCCAATCTCCTGAGGGTTTTGCAGTCTAAACCATGAGTGAGACCATGGTTTTGTTGGACGAGGCCTCTAAATTAAGGTAGATGCTCATATAACTTCTGTCTTCAAGAGTTCATCAAGATGGTTTTGATCAGGTACACAGAAGAAAATCAAGGTACTGACTAAAAGCTCAAATTTCACAGCTTTCTCAAACTACTTTCTAGAATACATTTACATTTTACAAAATTGAGTAGCAGAAGATTCTACTGATCCTTTGGGAAAGAGAAGAGATTTCTCATTCACTTTTCCTTAATCACTTTGGAAAATATTCCCAGAACTCCTATCAGCTTTTTTGTTTAAATGATTATTCTTGTTGCATTTCAAGTCATCCCATTCTCTTTCTCAAGTCATTCATGTGTCTTCTCTACTTCCCACCTCAAATGCTCTCTTTTTCCTTCAGTCTCCTTTTGTGTCCCCCTGGAAAATTCCCTCCTTTTTTCTTGCTACCCAGAACTGGAGGTCACTCCAAGTTTGAAAGCCACAAAAGACTCATGTAGATAATGGAACTGAAAAATATTACTGTATTCAAATGTAACATCTGAAAGGTGAAAACAAAAGGTAACTGCCAAGATGTTTAACTTCAGTTTTGTGAAAGATGAGGAAGACAGGAAAATAAGAGCAAATAGAAAAGCAAAGCTTGAAGCTGCAGAGAAATGCATGAGTTATATATATGCAAACTGATATAGTCTTCAAATAAATGCCTTCCCCTTAAAAGTGATTAGCCATATTGATCACACTAAGTTATTAAAGTAATATTTTACACAGATTATTACAGGATTCACAAATGTGTTGGTAGAGTGGGACATGCTGACTGTTCTGGTTGTTGTTACAACTGCTTTTGCGTTCTTCCTTCTATGCTACATTAGCCATCCACCCATAGCTCTAGACCTTAAATGTTGTGTATTGCATAAATATGTTGGGTTATATCTTAATCCTTTAAATTGGTTTACACTGGTCTTGGCTCTGAAACATTCTCTTCTGTGAGTACTCGTACATCTACACTACTAATGGAATGCAGATGGATGATTCAGCACATTGACGTCCTCTGGATACCTTGTACCCTGCCACATTTAACACAAGCCTCACACTTCGTATGCCACTCCTTCTAATCACAGCATTAACATTAAATCATGAGAATCTAAATTAAGATTTATTGATCCTGGATCTGGTACTTCACACTGTCAAGGCATGCTGATATTAGAGGAGCTTTCAAACTTGATACCACACTTACTACAGTATTACCCTATTGTCAGCAATGAGGGAGTCCTTTCTAAACATCCTGGAACATCCTAACATCTTATCATAACTCTTGTCCTGAGCTACACTCACAATGTTTGGAAGTGGAAATTACCTGTTGGCTTCTGCTGTATAAAAAGTTTCCTTCCTTCTTCACAAAAATCCTTTATTCTTGAAGAAAGAGTAAATCTAGCTTAGCACTCCATTTGTATTCCAGCAGCAGAGTGAATGACCCTGTTTCAATTACATTTACAGTAAAAAATATAGCATTTACAGTATTTGAGTAAAGTGACTTCCATTGTTTTATTTATGAATTTCGATTTCTGCATAAAGATACAACTTCTGCTTTACTCTTACTTTTTTGGTGAATGAGCGCTAATATTGGCTCTCAGACAAGCCACAGCAGGAACTGCATAAAATACTGCTGAGGGTGTAAGAAAGACTTCATCACATTATTTAGCAACACAATGTCAACAAGGATGAGAATGGAATATTTCTCTCCAAGGGTTAGTTCTTACATTGATGTCTACAGAAGTTTTATCATCAGAAATCAGCATGCTTTCGAACAGACTTTCTAAGAATAAGCTTTGGAGTTCTAAATTCACTATAAGCAGTGAGAAAAAAATGCTCCAAAACTCACTGACATGCAAGGGTTGTGATTCCTACTCTTTTCTTTTTGACCATTTTCAGGTACTTCCAGTGTTTGACTATTCATTTCATTAAATACTAAAAGAAAAGAAGTGTCTACAGAGAAGCAGTACTTTATGTGCCCCAACATTATACCTGAAAGAGGCATTCCTAGGGCAGATCTAATGTTTTGTTCCTGTGGTTTAAGGCTGCCAATGAAATGTTAATAAGTACCGTACAGGCTGTTTTGCCTGTATTGTTCATATCTGTCCACTAGAAACAGGATGGAAATAACTGATCACACTTCAGCTAGCTCCCCAACCTCCACCAGCCACAGACACACCCACACATTTCTCTCAAACACAAAGAAGAAACAAGAAAGACCTGCAGGAATTTTAATTTGATCAGTTTTATACGTTCTAAGAAAAATATTGCACTTATTACTTCTTCCTTGCCCACGGAATAGTCCAAATTGAACAGGATCAAGCTTAGTTATGGAGCTAAATCAAGCTACTTTTATTTGGGGGATAAATGCTCAAGTGATAAAGCAGCCAAAAATCCCAAACTGCAAATAAATAAAACAAGTAGAGAACTAAAAAATCCAATGTACATAGAAGATGTTGACTTTAACGGGATAGAATACAGACAGCCTTTCATATGAAAAGCACTTTAAAGACTAACTGGACTTAAATAGTGCTATTGTATTAAAAAGTAACATTTATTAGGCATTCGGAAATAATGTCAACACTGCATTGGACAGTGGGTCTTTTTAAGAAGGGATACATTTCCAAGGGTGTTATTTTATTTCATTATTTTATTTATTATTTTATTTTATCTTCTTTATTTTATTTATTATTTTATTTTATCTTCTTTGTTTTATAACGCTCTTTTCAAAATGCTTTAGGAACAAAACACCTAGACAGAAATTAAGTACATGGGTCTTAGTGTTGTCTTTTCTAATGTTGGTACTATTTTGAACTGTATTAGAATGTATTCTTGCATTTCATTATATAGGGTAAGAACTATCCAAGAGTATGTATATCTACTTCTATTGCAGTGTTTGAGTTCTGAAGTCAATTTAGCCTGATCATCAATGTAAATAAAGAAACTAACCAACCTGTTTGGAATAAATTTTATCAAATACTCTATAGATTGTGATGGATTGGTTTGGACTGAACAAGAAAAATGTAGATTCATATGCTGTGCCATCAATTAAAGGAAGGAGATCTGCAAATGTGATACAGGTTATTGCTTCCTATTAAATACTCAACTTTTAGAGATTCACTCAATGATATGAGATCATGTATACCCTCCCAACTCTAACAGTGCTGCTTGGCAGCCATGTTATTTTATTAGCCTAGTGTCTGCAAACTGGATGTGTTGCTTTGAATTTAATCCGTTACCTACTGTATTTATCATGAGTCCTGTATCTCACAGAACCATTTAGTGTACTGACTTGACCTAGTGCGAGAAAAGAAAGGAAAGCAAAAAGCAACAAAGAATTAGTAAATATCTGCAGAAAGTCTTGAGGTGTTGGTAATTGCCTAGTTCACACAGATTTTCTGTGAGACACATAACTGGTAGTTACAATGCTGCACTTATTTAGTTTGGTTCACTGGCTCATTTTCTAGTTTCTATCAGGAACTATATGTTGAGTCTTAGTAGTTTACCACATCCTTTCACTTAGCTTGAAAAATGTACAGAAAATCAAAATTACTACTAAAAAAAAATATGAAAACTTATCAAATGTAAAATTAGATTAAGAGTCAATCAAAATCCAACTGTGAATTTATCATTTCAATGAATTTGAATGAATGGTTTAAAATCTGCTTGAAATCTATTTGAAAATGAATATGTAATAATACAGACATATCTCTTTTTCAAAGCTAGTATTGTCAGATGTATTCTGTGCATTATAATTCATGAACAGGGTAGATGACTATTTGAGAGAAGTATTAAAATGAGCTGACTTTTCAATACAAGTGTCTTGACAATAAGTTTTTCTATTCTTGGCAATTCAGAAATGTAGACAATTGTGCTAGAAAAATAATATGTATTGTAATATTCATTGTACAGTAGTAGTATAGTAAGTGGCAATTCTGGACATTACAAGAGACACAAGGATTATTTTCTGTGATTGCACAGAGAATACTTGGATTTCTTGTGTGAAGCTTTTGCATTGGAAATGAGATTCATCAGTCTGAACAGGGCAGGGTTAGAGCCCTTAGCAACATGCTTATTTTGTAGAAGGTCACTCAATAATAACTTCCTCTGCCCTCCAAGCTTATTAAGACTGACTGGCATATATTAATGAAAACACCTGATTCTCCAACCATAAAACGCAGACAAAGACTTTATTTTAATATTAAGGAAGGAACCCTTAATTAGCAGGGTTTCAAAAATGTCAGCTTCTTCTATTAGCTGTTCTGGTCCATCAAAGCCATAATCCCTACTGTCAAATTTCATCACATGATAGACAGTTTGCTGGCTATCTTTTTTTTTTTAACTGATCATACTGACTGAAGCTTTTTATTCTGCCATCACATTTAACAAGTTTGCATGCATTTCGTTGTTACATTGTTGATTTTACTCCTTTCAAAGTCTGCCTGTGTCAGCTAAAAGAAGAAAAAATCTGAGGAAACATAAAATATTACATATTGATACACAGACATATAATTAAAGACTTTCGGGGAGAGTTCTCATTCATAATATTGATTCTTTTCCAGGGCATGCAAATGTGCTTCTGTGAAAACATGAATAAAAAACACTGTTCACAGATGAATTTACATTTCAGGCATGTTAAGAGGAAAAGAAACCAAAAACAAATGCTTGAAACACTGTGAGGACACTGGAGATGCACATTCTTTAGTGCACAACCCACAGTACACCTGCTTGATACCTGAAATTTGTTCAAGTAGATATTGCTTGCACTGCCCTTCAAATGAGAGAGACAGCTTCAAATTTTATTCTAACTTCATTCAGCATTTCATTGTTTATTAAACATTCACATTCATGGAAACCCAGTGTATTCTTTTTGCTTAAAAGAATGCAATAGAAGGTTGCAGAATATCCTGTCACATACTTCTAAACCTTTCCATCTAAACTCTCTCAAATATTATCTGTGAATTTGATAAAAGTGATATTCCCAAAACCAGCATAGAGGTATTTAGCTCACCTATGTAGGTTCCTTTTCTTTAATGAGAAAAAGAAAAATTATATCGAATTTGTAGGATGATGATGTAGAAAGGTGAAGTAAACTCCCACATTCTTTTCATGCCTAGTTTTTCTTTAAATCTTTCCTTTTAAAATTTTAGATTTCTTTATTAATAATTTCTGCAACACTACACATATTATAAATGATACAGTAAAATGAAGCAACCATTGTGTTGAAGATATAACTGAATCCAAGTTAGAAAAATGAATTCCCAGTATTTGGAAAAAGAAATAATTTTTTGAGTGGAAAATTATGGGTACCATTTATATTTTAAAGTACGAGAAAAGCAATCTGATAAAGAAGAGTAAGATATGCATTGTTCTGCCAAGAACTGGAGGCAGCATGAGAAGCATAAGAAAGCCAAAAGCAGGAAAGGAAATGGTTTTACCTGGGATAGGCTTAATAGTCTTCCTAGTAGCTTGTTTAGTGCTATGTTTTGGATTTAGTATGATAATAACGTTTGTGACACACTGATGTTTTTAGATATTGATAAGTAGTGTTTGTATTAAGTCAAGGATTTTTCAGCTTCTCATGACCTGCCAGCAAGAAGGCTGGAGGGGCACAAGAAGCTGGGAGGGAACAGCCAGGACAGCTCACCCAGTCTGGCCAAAGCAATATTCCATACCATTTGATGTCATGCTCAGTCCATAAACTAGGAGGGGCAGATCACTGCTCAGTGTCTGGCTGAGCATCAGTTAGCAGGTGGTGAGCAATTGCATTGTGCATCAGTTGTCTTGGGCTTTATTTTGCTTTCTTTCTGTTATCTTCCTTTTTATTACTATTAATTGCTAATATTATTACTATTGCATTTTATTTTTATTTCAATTATCAAATGGTTCTTATCTCCACCCACAACTTGTTTTTGATTCTCCTCCCCATCCCACCAGGGTGTGGGGGAGGAGGGATGGGAAGGAGAGAGAAAGCGGCTGCACAGTGCTTAGTTGCCTGCTGGGGTTAAACCACAATAGCTGGTAAGAAATGAACTCAACAGTCACAGCTTGCTCAGACTGAAAAAAAAAGTGGGACTGAAGTTGGATCAGGAGGGGAAGATTAAAGCAATGGAAGTCACAGATAACCAATTGATTGAGAAATGAATACAGATGAAAGGACAAATTTTGGATGGTTTCAGATCTAAAATGCAATTGGATTTAGGGAGAGTTGACTTCTGTAGCAGGTATTATGGAAGACATGGAGATGAAACCACGATAGTGAATCTGGAAAATGGGATGACAGTGAATTTTAACTTGTGAGAAAGAGGAATAGATAAAAAATACCTTATATATTTACTTTTGCAATATTCAGCGCCACTGAAGAGCAGACATGTGGAAGAAGTTTCTGTAGCCTCAGAGATGCATACTGACTGCAAAGAGTACCTGGTTCCAAAGATAAAAGGCTCCTTTGAGAGCTTGGTGATATTTTTTGCATCTGAAATTTCTTAATTGTCTGCATGTTACATCACCTAATACATGTAAGGAACTAGTAGAGCAAGAGTTCACTTCTGCTTAGACTGAGATATGGGCAAGAAATGCAGGAGGAGGCAATTGAAATCAATAACTGCAAGACTCAGTAAGAAGGGAAGTACTCAGAGAAGCAGAAGGAAAAATCTGAGACTGAAAATTATAGAAGCCTATGGAAATCTTTGGAAGAGATGAGAAGGAAACTGTGAAAATGGAGAATGCTGAGAAACATCAGCAGAACAGAGGGGAAATTAAGAGCTAATAAAGGAGATACAGAGGGAACAATCAGCCATATGACCACTGAGAAACAGAATTGCAAAAAACAAGAAAGTGGAGATTCTGGGAGAGACTGATAAATGTAATGCAGACCATAGATCAAATAAAGCAAGAACATCAAAAGATACAGGTGTCCTTTAATGGACTCGCTAGCTATATCTTGGCTATGTAACTCAGTCGCTATTTAGTGAAAATAAATAGCCTGCCTAGCTCAGTAAAATAATTCCAGTTCTTCACACCGTGGAATGCTTCCCACTGCTAATAACTGCATAAACCTGTATGTGTTAATCCAGGATACTTGTACCATTGTCTTTCTGGAGGTAAAAAAAATCAAATACAATCTGATTGTACACATCTAAACTAGCTAACCAAACATGATAAAGTGTATATGTATTTAACCTTCTTAACCTTGCTTTCCTGCCTCCTGAGTGTCTATGTCTATTGCAAGTGAAATGTACATTTCTTAGCTGAATTTACAGCTAGTAACTCCATCCTTTTTAATGGCTTTAAGTGACTGCAAATGTTTACTCATATGATTTTTCTCTAATGTAATTAATTTGGAAATGAAACTCACTATTTAGAATAGTAGAGTTCCTTGCCTTTTTGATGATGTATCTAAGGAGTGAAGCAACAGTGAATGGCAACAAGATAATACGGCCAACACATGAAGTTCAGTTCTCCCTCCAGCATCACTCACAATACCTAACAATTAAAAATAGTGAAAAGGGAATAAAAGAAATAAATCTGTATTGTTTTAGACTCAGATCAATCTTTATTTTGTGAGGTACCTGACAACTAAGTTTAGTTTTCAAAGGTAAGCTTATCCCCAATTACATCCAACTGAAGTTGTTTGTATGATTAAAACATGCATGACCCAGTAACCATTGGGACTACTGTATAGTAAAATGCATAAAACACAGTCCCTACATCAAGCATTTGTAACAAGTAAGCATAATTTTTTTTGTCTTTTCACTTTCTCTTATTCATTATATTTTGTCATATTTTAAAATAGGAAATAGTTCCTTTGTTTTAATTTTTGTTCATCTTTCCAAACACACAGCTAATGTATTTCAGTGTCTGTCTTACATGTAAAATGACAGTGAGAGTCTTTTTGTTACTTCTTTGAACAGTCCTGCTGTTCTGCCAGCACACAGGCTCTGTTGGGGTTCATCATCTATCTTGTAACTGCTCCTATTTTGAACATGGGGTTGATTCCATGGGTATCATACAGGAACATAGAAAAAATAGAAGAAGGAGGAAAAACATAGCAAGAGAGGCTTTTCTGATTGACAGAAATTGGATGTTATGTTTATGGCTACAGCTATGAACTAAGAACGTCCAAGAACTGCAATATCTTGCTAGCCATCACTGTAAGGTCACATAACGATCACATAAAAGAGGAAGACTCAGAGTACCAAATATATCAATAATTAAGAAATTCTCTCGCAATTCTCTTTATAGTTGCCCTGGCTGAGAATTATTCTCAGGCCTTGAAAGCATTTTATGTTCATGAAGAATGAAGTATGTTTTATGGAAAAAAATAATATGGATAAACATTGTCTTGCCCATACATGGTTTCACTTTGATTCCTAGTACCAAACAAGAAACAGTGACTTGGCTTAAAATGTCTCAAAGGGGTCCTAATGGACCATTGAACTTCTTGTGGGAGGCAGTGAGTGATGGCCTTTGCATTGCCTGTTCCTTCTGCTTAGCTACTGGCTGGGGTCAACCCACAACTGCTGAAATGCTTTCCTTCAGTTTAGAATAATAGCTGAGTAATTTAGTCAAGGGACTGGAAGCCTGGGCCCATAACTTTCTGAACATGAATTTTTCACTTTGCACATCTTAGACGCATGTACAACAACACATATTCCCTTCATGCTAAGTGGCTATACTACTATTTTCTTGCCCCATGTGTGTATTCTGAGGATTAATTAAATAATGGTAGAAATATAAGATCATGAAAAATGCCCTACTGAGTCAGACCAGTGGCTCAACGAGCCCAATGTGCACTCTCCAGCAGTGGCACCAGGAGTTGCTATTATGCAAAGGATACGAGAGTGATTGCGCTCGGTGCTGGTTCCCCAGTACTCACAGCTGTTGCATTAGGTGTGTTACAGAATAGATCCCTGTCTATTCCCTTTAGCATTTGCTTATGAGTCTGCTGTCTACGAACCTGTCTAATCCATTTTTGCACAAGTAGTTACCCATTAATCCCATAAAAAATACATTATTTTACCTATTTTTAACTGATCTCCTGGTAAGTGAATTTTTCAGTCACTACGAATTAGGGTGAGAAATCCTGTTTTGTCTGCTTTAGAGCAATGTACTTTTCTGGGTTGAAATAGTCAGTTTTTCACTGACAGGCAAGAAAATTCAAACCTCTTCAGTTGGAAAACAGTATTATAATCACTGACTGGAATGTCTGTCTGTTGGTAAGGTAAGCTATTGTTTTGGTATATAGAGTGCACAATTAAAACCTGTGTATTTGGACAAATTCATGCTGCAAATAAAGCTGTGGCCTTTTCTTGCCAAAAAGACAGTAATATTGAGCCATAAGGACTTGTATCTTGGGAAAGGAGCAAAAATTAATATGTCAGAGATAAAAGGAAAAATATACTGCTATAAAGAAATGGTAAATCACTCAATTTAAGAGATAGGGAATTAGGTTAAATGATAGTTCAAAATGATGTTTTGTTCTTTGCCTTTTTTATTACAGTAGAAAAGAAATAAAGGATGCTAAATGAGATCTTGATGTAAATATCTAATCAGCCTGTTGCAGTCCAAAAATTGCCCATAAACAATATTTTTCTATGTGTACAGTCTCTACTCAAAGTGTACTAAAATTCTTACATTTCAGCCTTTATAGGAGTTTAGATATACCGATTGCATTGACTGTAGCACATGGTATGTAGCCCAAAATATTAAATACATTGCTAAGGATATACAAATCTTCAGTTTCCTTTTTCAGAGTAGGTTTATATTTTTACACTTCTCTGCAAAAGCCTCTTCACTAAATTGTAAAAGTCTCCTGTAAGTATTTTTACACACTGAACCTGCAAGAACTCACTTTTCAAAAGAACACAGAAGCTTGGTGACAGAAGCTGTACAACACATATGCAGCCCTAGCTATGATTCAATTCTCTTTCCTACACATACGGCTGTCTTACTGGATACTTTTGAGTATTCGGAAGCATACAGACACACACACACAGAGTCTGCTTTGAAGATGAGTTTGTGCACAAAAGAATCTTCATCTGCATTGCTATTAATTATATTGCCATCAGTGCTGCAGGCACCTCTGGCAGGGTTCCAGGCTCCAAAGAAGTTAGATTGACTCACAGTCCTAGAAATAAGGTTCAAACTGAAACTGACTCTCACCTTTGCAGTACTGATAGAAGCTCTATATAAATCATTCAATATATAAGTATTTATTTATCAACAGTTAGCTACTCAACAGCATGGTGTGGTCTGCACATTTTCATAAAGCAGATGGTTTACATTTTCTGAACTCAAGGCTAAAGTCAACACTACTAGACATTCACCATTTAACAGGATTTTTTGACTACTCATATGCCATAATTGTCAGTTTCCACAAAACAAACAGGTCAACTCCTAACTATATGGAGGACTGTTCTTACATTCTTATACTCATCTAAAGAAAAAAAATTAACTTCTGAAATGAACTTCACCACATCTCACCACACTGACATATCGTGATCTATCCCAAATTACGAAGTACTTTGTTAGCATTATGTTATCTGTGCCAGCTTCACAAAACTATTACAGTTTCACTTTTTCTTTGTCTGTAAGGGTTCCCCATCACCCTGGTAAGTGGGCAGCCATTTCGTTTCTGTCTGTATTAGATAGAGCTGTGAAGGAGAATTAGATTTCAACACTTACATAATGGAGATTAATTGATTGATTAGATTATTAATTAAAGTTTCTATTAAATTGTCTTTTTAAAAAGCACAGGATTGTGGATCCCCAGGGTTTCTTCTAACCCTTGAAATCATAAACAAGAGAATGCATAACTAAACATTGTATCTTATCTCGTGAAGTATAATTAAGCCAGTGGATGCATTGCTGTGAAGGAAAATATTTTTCCATTCAAAATATTTTTACTTTGTGGTTTGTTTTTTTTTTCTACAAGCCTTAGGAAAGAGAAAGAGGGTTTTTTGGGGTTCCCCCCTACTGCAGCACAGGAACAGCCACCAAAAATAGCTTGGTTTAAACATATACTTGTATATATGTGTACCTGTTTGCATGCATACATGAATCTCTGTTCGGGATTTGTATGCCATTCATTTTTTTTTTAAAAAGGAAAAATGAAAAGATGACTTAGGTTGTTTTAGATTTGAACTGATGTGGTCTACCTAGAACTTCCAGACACATAATGTGTCAGAGATCTGTGGAAAAATAAAAACAGCAAGTGGCCTTTTAGGTAACTCATAATTAAAAGCAATTTTGAGCTGTCTTTTCAGGGAAGCTACCCAGGGGAAGTATTTGCTACCTGTTTGACCTTCACAATTGTGAGTCCTTGGCAGTGTCAGTGACCCTCTGAACTGAATTCAAAACTAATCTCTAACAGAAAAAGAGAAACAGAATTCATGCAAATCATATTAATTCCAACATTTCCCCAGTGAGATGGGTATAAACTACAGCCTAATTAAATATTTTTTAACGATGTGAGTAATTTTTGCCAAGGGGCGGATTCGGGGGAAAATTTAATATGAGATCACAAAAGCTGTTCCCAGCGTTGATTCTGTAAATTAATGACTATCTGCCTTATGATAAAAACATGCTGCCAAGAATGAAAATGAAGTCAGCAAAGCTTGCTCTATTTGTCTAACAACCAAATATGCAGAATGCAAAACTTTAAAGGATATGGAAAATTTCCGTTGTCTGTATGATATATTCCTGATAAAGATGCGTGACACTGACAGCATAAAGCTGCTCTACGTTGTACAAGATTATAAAGTCTTACTAGTTATCACTAATCAAGTGTTAGCTAATGTTATGAACTTTACTGAGACAGTACCAAGCACTGACATCAAGATCCTGAAAGGTGTTTACTTATGTGTTAGTAGGATAATGTGCTGTGACCATTTCATAAAGACACGCTGAATGCTGAACAGTATCTCAGAGTCTATCTCACAACTATCCATCCGTCTTCCTTAACACTTAAAAAGACCTTATCATTGTAGTATCTAGGCACTAATCTTAAGTGCTTGTCGGGAAGAAAATCTCATTAAACCAGTGTTATTAGTACTTTCAAATAATAAATACATAAACATTAAAACTATGATCAAGAAAAACTGTATAAAGAGACAGGAATTATTGATGCATCAGTCTGGCCAGCTTTTTATCATGATTTGGAAATCAAACGGTAAGCCTTATCTGACTGGAAGGCTGCCTTAAAAAGCATATTATTAGATCAGATATTGAAGTTATTAAAATACAATATCCTCAGTTTAACAAATAAAATATTTCTTGCTCTTTCTTCATCTCATGGTAACTTGTAACAAGACAGACAGTTAACACCAAAGAGTTATAAAGCGTCACCAGATGACAGGTGACTAGGACTTTGGTAGCACCCTGTTCAAGAGGCCAGCCCATTGTAAGGGCTTTGCAGCCCTATTTATTTAAATTTCTGCCAGTGATGGCCACTGAGACTGAATTTACAGCTTTTCAATTAAAAGGTCATTCTGTGCTAACTAGAACACCATTGCCTCATTATAATCATAAAATCAGTGAGAAAAGACTAGCATGAGTAATATGAAGGAGCCAATCTGAAAGGTGAAGATGTTCTTTTTTTCGTGATTCAACACAGACGTGAATAAAGCTTGCTGTTTAGAAACAAATATTTTGCTTACAGTGCATGAGTCTCTTAGGAAAAAATATAATTTTTTTTCTACTCCAGAACAAACAAATCGGTCATTTTCTGTAAATTAACCTTGACAGATGAAAGGACAGTTTATGACTGCTGTAACCTAGGGCACAGCTTTATATGATGCAAAATGTACAGGTGAGATTTTAGGTTTCAAAACACTGCAACCGGACTTTTATATTTCTTAATTTGAGCTTACTCATACTACCTCTTTTTGTAAGCATAATTACATTATTTAAGAGTTTTTTAAAATAAAAACATTATCCCAGAGAATAAGTTCATATCAAATATATCTCAGTATATTAGTTAACTAGCTATTTGAAAACCGAGAATGTCATTCTTCAGTATGTCTGTGAACATGCTGCAAATCATGAATCATTGCTGCACAGAAATGTAAACTACACAAAGGATGAGGAATGCTGTAATTCCCCTCAAAACACGAAGAACTACTCAATCTATCATACACAAGCCATAGAAGGTATGGTCTTCCATGCAGCCATGGAGCTCCACAGCATGCACAAATAAAGAAAAAAGACACAAAAATGTTATATGCTTTGGGATATTAAAAATTTTTCAAACCCACATTTTAAAATATATTCTATTAATGAAAATCTGGACTGTGTCTTAGTTTCAGTCTGAAAAGACAGATCATCTATAAGGGAAAATAATAATTTCTGCTCAAATCTGGTAATAAGTTGCGAGTCACTAGAACAGGAAAAGTAAGATCGAGAGGATGATATAATTCTCAAGGGGAACACTTAAAGATTATAGTGAAACAGTTTAATGCTCACCATTCTCAGTGGTTACCTGTTTTATGTTCATTCCACATCCCATTCTCCAAGACCTTTACTCTTTTCTAGATAACTCTCCCTGTACTCAGCAGCCACTGATGAACACATGCATCCAGCTAGAGGCAGCCCTGACCTGCTGTTTTGGCTGACCTGCTCAAGTAGTTTAAAGAGATGCTCTGTCACCCAAATTGAGAGGTTGAGGACCTCTGCTAACACAGTCCAACTGAACATGTTTCTCGTTATGCTCTCACGTGTTTTATTTGGCATAAATGAAGACAGGCATTAAGGGGGCTTGTTGTACATGTGAAATAGTCAGAAACTTATCCATCATTTTCCCTGGGTCACAAAGAGAAGTTGGAGGGGAACATGAAATGCAAGCTTCCAATGCCCCCATCATTGAATCTCCTTTTCTGGAGAAACCAACTGTAGAAGGTAAACAAGAAGGAAGTATAATAATTTAATTCCCATATACACATTGAACAGGATCTTATGAAGACCTTCAGACTGTAACAGACAGCACATGAAATGAGAGTTGATGCAATGTACAGAGGCAAAGGAAGAAATCTGGTGGTGTCATTTCTACAGTTTTTATATTACATAGATGTAGCTGAGAGATCCTGTGATAAAAGCATTCCAATATTTACTGCTTTGTGTCTTACAAATCCACAAACATATGATTAAATAGAAGGGAGTTTGATAAAAAACAATAAAAACATTCAAAAAACTAGTGTAAGTTAGGTGTCTGCATACCTTTGAGAATTACTCAATTTTAAAGCCCTGTGTAACTAAAGATACACAGCAGATAATTTCAGTTGTGCAGTTCAGTTTGGGAATGGAAAAATATGGATGTGTAATTTCATAAAGGCAATATAAATCAGGCCACTGAGAATTA
>WTSP01014537.1:0-40000 GCA_025331215.1 Actenoides lindsayi | reverse complement strand
GCTGGGAATCAATGAATTATTGAACACAAACACTGAAAAAACAAATGAGAAATTTACTTGGGGTAAAAACTTTCTGCAAAACAGTATAGCTGTACAATGAAAGATGAGCAAATATAAACATCCCTACCTTCTACCTTCTTTTGCTATCTTTATTTAAATAAACAGGCACTTAAAATAAATTTGATGTTTCCAAATGCTAACTAATTTTTATGATTTGTAGATAATGTACCTCTTAACCCCTGATGTCTGATGCTCTCCTCATTTAATTGCAATGTAAATTAAAACCACATGAAAACGTTGGTTGTAAACATTAAAGTAAATTATAATCATGCATGTGAGTGTAATTCAGATAGCAATAACTGAGCAAATACCATGCAGGAAAACATTCCACATTGTCCATTTTTAATGAAAGAATACACATTTGTGCTCGTGGAATCCAAATGAAGGACAGTTGGAAGACTCTAGTATATTTATTTAGTGTTACAACATAGGACAACAAAACGCAATGGAAGTTTTCCTGCAGTAGTAGGATAATAACAACCTCTGCTCTCACTATCCCCTGTTGGGAGAATCAGTCCCCCTGATAGCTAGCTGAATTCTGAGCAACACCACCAGGGGTGTTGAACTATATGGATTTAAATTATGGACCATTTCCCATAGGAACTAATATGAAACTTTTGTATCAATTTTCTAACAATAGCAAGTAAACTTGATCCTTTACCCAGTAAAACCAAAGCACATCAGTCATGGTACATTCTCATGTGAACTGCCTTCCATATCACACATTTTCTTTTTACTTAATTAATAGATTTAAACAAAATGAAGGAAAATACAAGGAAATTACAAAATATGGACAGAACTGTCACTATGGAGCTGTGACTGTGCCCAGTTCTACTTCAGATTTCCCTCCCGAGGCAGCTTCATCAACACATATGCTACTGCTTCTAAGAGAATAGATACACTCAGTAGAGCAGTTTAATGGTTTATCAGCAAGTGTCTTGATTGGATTTAAATCATAGCACATGGGAAGTAATATATAGATTCCCGCTATTTCCAAGAACTAAAAGGTTTGAAAGTGATTGAGAGATTGCAGATACATCACAAAAATACATAACCTATCTACGATTCTATTGCATCTGTGTATGTGTGCATATTAAGATGTATCCCTCTGTATTTATATGCAAAGGATACCATATTTGTTCCCTAATAGACAAAAATACGCTTTTTTAGTTCCATAGTTCCAACTAAGTAGACCTATGGTATAAAAAGTGAGAGTGGAAAAGCTTTTATCATGTGTGGATAGACTGGGCAGGAAAGGAAACCTCCCTTCCTTTACTTTCTGCCCTAGTACATAGCATGTAGCTCTATTGATTTAAAGTGAGTGACCATGCAGTCCTTCTTCCTCTCCTTATCCTGAACTGTGTTGGCTGAACTCTTTCTTATTTGTCAGCATAGTAGCATCCCACATGTAAAATTTCCAACAAAGTCATAGTGCAATTTGAGCTTAATCAAATAATTCCAATGGTACCAAGTTATCCTCAGTACCCTGATGTGTTATAAGTCATCATACCTTAGGTGTGTGAGCTTTTTAACATATCTTCACTGACTTACTATACCTTTTATTTCTAAAAGATATATTTAAAAAAAAAAAACAAACGGGATTTTAAACAAGCTAAAGATAGGGGTAGATAAAAATTAACTCAATTTAGTCCAAAGATTCCAAAGCTAGCAAGAAACCCCCAAAATTAATTTGTTTATTTCTCTTTTATGTTGGTAGGAGATACCTATGTATAACCATTTTCATGTGCATGCAAGGGCATGTACTTTTCTTGGGGTCAGTAGTGGAAAGAGTGAGTCAGTAAGAGGCCTTCTCCATGCAGGTTCTCTGATGATGTGAAGCGGGTAAAATCTCTGTCACTTCCCCAGGGATTCTTAGGGAGCTGGAAGCTTATGCACGCCCTGTTCTACAACTACAGTGTAAGCTGAAATACATTTCCAGAATGCTGTGTGTGCCTCACATTTTCCTGAGTATATAAGCAAGGCTTCTGATGTATTTTGCCTTCTTCCTTGCTGCAATCCTAGTTTTACACTAACAGTGGAAAAAGTCAGCAATTTAGAAGTCAAATTTATTAAAATATCAACTTTATTCTATTAAAATATCAACTTGCATATGATGTTCATTGCCAATACGAGGCTTAATGTAATGAGGTGCTAGAATAAAATGTAAGTGAAAGATCTGAGATAGCTCTTGAGCCATAACATCATAAAAGGGAAGCAGAGATGGTATGCACTCACCATATTATGCCCTGTCTTGAAGTACCAGGATGAGAAGAATCAGATTGGTTGGGGAAAAGTTGTCAAACTCAAAGTGTCAGAATAAAGATGGTCAATCCTGATAAATGTTTATAGATCAGATGAAGTGATCTAAAGCATTGGACAAGAATAGCAGTTTCCTATTTCAGAGATGAGGAAAAGGAGAAAATATAGCTGTTTCCTCAATGAAGCCATTGCTGATTGTGTGCTTACAACTGCATGAAGTTACAGCCTTTGCTAATGGACAGAGAAACATTTTAGAGCAAGATTTGAGAGAATAAAATACACTCTACTAAGTTATTACTTTGATTAGCATAGTTATCAAGATGACTGGATTTTAAGTTGAAAGGTTTAATAATTTACTGACAACAGATGACAAGCTTTGATTTTCCCCAGCTGCTGAGTCACTAAAAAGTAGCAGTGAAGAAATCTGCCGTTCATGTTTGAAGTCTAGGCAAAGTTTAAACATGGTGAAATTTCAGTCAAAATATGCTATTTCAGAACCATAGCAAAACATTATTTAGGATATCTTGGTTGATTTATCTAAATATATAGTAGACAAAGCTAAAATGTCTGCTGCAATTTCCATTCTCTCTTGATATAAACATACAGGCAAAAACACAAATACAAGTAAATCAGAAAAAGACATAGCCCAAAATCTTGGAGTTACATTCTTACAGGCCTATCCTACACCAAATAATGTGAGACACATAAAACACCTTTTGTGCATTTGCTTCAGTAATTTATCTTTGGGTATCTCACTTTTTTTTACATTAGGTGTAACATTGGTTGAACAACTAGAACTAAACCAAGGTTAAACATTTATCATAACCCTTTTTAAAAAGTCAAATAACTTCTATTGTTTAATTAATCAAATATGGCTTCTTTAGTGTAGCCAATGTGGTGAAAAATAATACTAGAAGTCATTGTATTCCCTGCTAGGGATTTAGGACAGTTACGTTACTGTGAAGTATATCTGTGTTCATGGCTGTCAGAAGAACCCTAACAAAATCCATACATTTTCCATCTCTATTTCCAGTGTAAAGAATCGTTTTGAAAAGCCTGGTATTACTGTTATACACCCTCTACTTCCTCACTTGTGTCTTGCACACTGAAATGTCTTTATGTTGGTAAGGGATACAGTGATAACAGTGACTTCTAATTAGAAAGTTTTGTGAGAAGTTGGCCATGTACTCACAAATGTTTATGATTCTGGTAGAATGAGTTAAAAATTACATTTAGGGTCTGAGAGTAGCTTATCTGTTTGTCAATGCTGATTAACTGAAATGGTGCTGGAGTCAATGCCCTGAATTGCAGCAGGCTAAGCATGCATGAAAAGATGGGGATGACTAGCTAGAAGAAATGGGATCTGGTAATACACAGTAGAATTACAGTAGAACCACAGAGGAGTTCTTGCTGAGACAAATGCAGCCTTTCCCAATACAAGACAAAAGCAACCTTCATTTACATTTTCAGTTAAAGCTTCTTTCAAAAAGAGTATCCTTCTTTCCACATTTATGCACCTCTGAACATGTGAGAGTTAGCTTTGCTGTCTTGCTATTTACAGAATGGGCACATGTGAATTGTGATGCAATTAAAAATATTTGCAACAAGAAAACTGCGCAGTGTAAGAGTCAAAACTTAGGCTTGGTATTCAGGATACTGTATTTGTCCTAAGGAATTACAAATAATTTCTAAATAGCAATGTTTTTAAGTGTCTTTGAGTAACTTGCTTCATTTCTCAGTAACTCATTTCCTTAGGAACAACGGCAGCATTACTTTCCTTCATATTACTTCTGTTTATTCTATTCTGATGAGAAAATCATCACAGAAGAGATCTTCAGTTAGAATGAGACCTGTCAGGAAGATACTCAAGACTATTTGGAAGCTGCAGGTGCTTCGGTAATATAAACAAAAGTATTATAATAGAAAAAACATTGTGTTGTTGAAGCTGAGAGTCATCTGGAATCTACCATGCCAAATTCTTTTAATGTGCAATTTCCATTTGTGTGTTGCTCATTCATGTACCTAGTCTTTTACAAAAATTATGACATCGCAGTTCTTGTAGCTTGTGTTATAAAGGAAGGATAAAATTGTAGCTATACGTGAGAGAAAAAGTTAAAAAGAAAATCAACAAACACAAAAAAAAGTCATTAGTTGTAAGACCCTACAAATAAATTAAACCTTGCCTAAGATGTATTGATTTTCTGTGGCCTTGCCTATAGAATAATGTCAAGCATGCCTGACAATCCATTAGGTTCAGAAGGCAAAAACTACTTACAATTATTCTTTTGCTTCCATCTTAAGAAATATGCTGGTATCAGACCTAATTCTGATTCTCATCCGCTGTGGTGTAAGTCAGAAACAATTTCCCAAAGTCAGTGAAGTTATAAGTGTAAGGATTAAAATCAAAGCACATTTTGCTGTAAGGTGTGAGTTAAATTCAAGTGAACAAGAAGACCTGCACTTGTGTACAAATTAAATTTCCCGACTTTTTTTATCATGTCAACTTCTTAATCAAAATAGGCAGTTCCAGGAATGAAATTAAACAATAATCATTGTAATAAATTATGCGTTTATATTGCAAGGATATGGTTTTAACTTAACACTTCCATTATTAATAAAATATACTCACAACTCCATGTAGACATATAAGCAAGAGAGTTTCAGAAGATATACACAATGGTTAAGAAAAAACCCAAACTGATAACAATTACTGCTGTTGATGATGAAAAGCCATCAAAATCATAACCACAAATTCTCAATAATTTTCTATGAAAAATCTAATTTTAGTATCTTTACTTCTTATGGGGTTTTTTAAAACCAATAGTTTTACATCAGGTTCCACTTTGCTTTACAGACACTTGATTCAAGCCTATAATCTATACAGTTATTTTACCATGAAAAAAAAAAATCTCATTGCCTACACTGCAGACAGAAAAACAAAACTATGCAAAGAAAAGCAAGAGATGGGCAAAAAAATTTTTGTAGCTTGTTCTCAAATGTATGTGGCTTAAGCTTTTCTGTAAAATGTCACTAAGTGGCTTCTATCTACCTCTCCTAATGACAATTCAGTTAAAGGCCCAAAAGTCACTTCTGAATGCTTCTAACACTTTAGAGTTCTTAGGTTTATAATTTTATATACTTTGAAAATGGATATCTACATACATAAAACATGAAGAGTCATGAGTCAGATTTGAATTTTCTGTGTGATGGTCTACAGGCAAAAGTCTCCATGGACATTTTGCAGGTGGTGTAGAGTTTTGAGATTTTCATTGCCTCAGCAAGATTAGGTCATCATTTCTGGTTGGTTTTGCTAGCTTGTTTGCATACATAAATTTGCTTACAAGATTAAGCATTCAACCTGTAGATCTTGCTTAGGTTTCATATCATAAAACTTGAGACATAGTCAAGGGTAAATTGTACATGCTTTCTTCCCAGTTGATGGAGAGCAACTAGAGACAACTACTCACAGGTGCTCAAGCCAGGAGGAGTGAATTGCCCTCCCTCTTTGACTATACAGAAATTTAGACTTAGACTTAACTAGATGACAACTTTTCAGACAGATGAATTTGGGAGTTAATTCTTTCTCTGCTGGTTCAACAAGGGTGCAACCTTTCCTCATCTGCTAAGCAGAAAATATGGAATGCCTTCCTGCTGAAACTTGTCTTTATAGGTACATTCCATTCTAGAGACCATCGAGGGGAAAAAAAAAAAGGAAAAAAAAAGATTCCTACACACCCTTCTGTAATTCAGTATGACTTTAAAATAATACATGGAAGTACTTCACAGTTAAGAGCACACTACATTTGCTTGCTCTGCCTGAGATACCAGCTTAGACAGCAGAATAAACTGCTTTATAAAACTACTGAAATTTGCAATGTTGGGGTGTACTGTGGCAGTTATGCATCTCACTTGAATAATTATTTGATGCTATTTGGGGTGGGAGGTGGGGAGCAGGAGAAAGAAATAAGCAGAATGGAGAAAGTTGCTTGAGAATTTGCTTCAGTTTCGTACTTCCAAAATCAAATTCCTATTGTAGACCTTTACATAACTTGTTACTATAGGGGCAAAAACCAAGAAAGTTTGCAAAACTACATAGCAGTCAGTACAACAATAAGTGAATCAATTGAAGACAAACATTAAAAGAGTTATTTGCTAATGGGCACCATGCCAGGGTTACTCATGCAATGCTGCCTGCAGAATTCCTAAGCTGAGTTCAGAAGATACAGATCGATGCACCTCCAAAGAGAGTCTATATCAATCTCCATTTCATTCATTAGCTTCCACTCTGAGCTGGTAGGCTGCTAGTTAACTCTTTAATGTGGGAGAAACTGTCAGTGTAAAGGCCACTGGGACACACACTCTTCTCTGCTGTACTTGACCTGTCGATATTTCTTGCAGCACACTGTTTAAACTGGTACAGGTAATGGCAAAATGGAGATCTGTGAGGCTTTCCTAGCTTTACATTGGCTTATCATTCTAGTGTAAACATCAGTAAATGCATCCTGATGAAGTATTCCTATTTGTGTCCTCTGAATATGAATGAAAGACCTCATATGAAACAATTCAAACTACTCTGTCTCTGAAATCAAAGATAGCTTAAATAATAAATTATGTTAATTTGAGAAATTAGCACATTGAGATATCATGCAAACGAACAAGGGGCAACTGACATTTGGTTATTAATTAAATTGTTCTAATGTCCCAGACAGCCAGAATGAGATGGCGACAGCTGTAAAGTTAAAATTTAGTTTTACTTTGGCTGTAAATTCATTGTAAAATTTTGTAGAAATCCAGCAGGTCCAGGACGTGATTGATGCATAAACCATTTAGAATACTTCTGAAAGTGCAAATATGAGATCTAACATATAAAGGTATAATTACTAAAACAAAGAACAATCTCAAACCACCCAGACTTGTGGGCTTTGCTTATTTTCTTTCTACAAATATTGAATGTACTAATTTCCCTTGCCTTACTGTTGAATAAAATCAATTTTCTCAGTAGAGCTGAACTCTCCTTTGTTTAAGGTTAGATGCAGAGTTGATACGCATCCTTAGATATAATGTTCGTGTAAAATCCTTGAATATTTAGGACTACGTCACTGTGTGAATCCACAGACTTTACAGATTCATTATTTGACAATCAGTGCTCTCCATACATTAACTGACATGCTTGGAATTAGCTGTAGGGGGAAAAAGCTTCACGTTATTTTAAAACTCTCATCAAATTGTTTGTGTACAAATTTTGATAACAACACCTGTTTTTTCTCTCTTGGCCAATACGATCCATGGAGAATCCTAGTTTCAACAATTTCCCTGCAGAATTGTCAAACATATGTATTTGTATTTCATTACTTGGGTAATAGCTGATTTGCCAAGTTCATTTACTACTAGTTGCTCCTCAAACATCTCAGTGGGATAATTAAGGAATACTAAGAACTGAAACTGTAGTATGTTAGGTGGGGGCCAGAGCAATTGCCCAAATCCCACTTCTGATTAAACTGCTGTCCAGAATTAAATATGCAATAACTGAAATTCTGTTTTCTTCCCTTACTCTGAGCATCTTATTATCAAGGAGACAGAATAACTCCCTGTTTTGTGCAACAGAGACCAAAAACCTCACTGTGCCACTCAAACCAATTCTAATCCCCTATGAGTCTACAAGAATGGTATTTAAGCTGAAAATTGACTGGGTAATGGACTAAGTGGTGCCTTCTGTTCTAATGGTTCAGTATGTTGGCACTAAAACAAACAAAAGTGCATTGACACCCAGTGCCTGAACTGGGGAGCCTAAACAAGTGGGGATAAGCTTTAACGGCAGGAAGGCAGTTAAAAGCCCTTTCTATCTGAGGGTCAGGGCTAATGACAGTGAAGTGGATGCCTCCATTAATTCTTCTGAAAATAGAGGTGTGTTCTCTGCCTCACTTTGTTCTTTTTATACCGCACAGGGGCTGCATAATAAAAAATCTTTTCAGCCAGAGATTCCCACCTTCAGTGGGACTACGCTGGTTTGACTTCACAGCTCAAAATTGGCATGGTTAAGTCATGTACCAACTCATCCCCTCATCGCTAAGCCATCTGGCACCTCTTCCATTATTACCTGCTGTGGGCACATTCTGGTCTAACATCCATAGAGTAAAAGTCAGGCAAAATTTCCTCTCCTGCATCTCATGCCTCTTCCCTCACATCATTAGCCAGAGAAGAAAATCTGGCTTCTAGGTTTTAGAATGATGATATGAGAGGCACAAAACTCCAAATTATTATGAGTATCACAGAAATCACTGCCTGTAATTCAGGCTGTCTAACACTCGCCATTGTCCAATTTTGTGCTCCTGGTACATGTAACTGCTAAATTCTAATCATTTGGACTGGCATTTTCCCTGCCAAGGGGAGCTGCATTTCTAAACTGCCAGAGGAAAGGTGCCATGCCATATGAATTACTCATCTGATATGATAACGTCTGTTTTACATTTTGGATAACTCATACAAAACTCCACTAAAGGCATTTTTCTATCTCTTTTGAGATTCGTGTTGGAGATGAGCATAATATTTCCTAAAAATCAGAGTGACTACAAGCCTTGTGACACTAAATAAAAGGCAACACCCTTTCAAATACTAAATAAGTTTCCATGGAGAGCATCTAATTCAATATCTCATTTATTCCATAATCACACACATTTGTGTACACAGGAAACAAGACTACAAACTACAAGCTCTTTGAAAGCTGGTGGTTATACATTGTGCAGGTGTTCTGTACACCTGAACTTCAGTATTCAGAGCACAAGCAGATTTAAAGTTTGGAATTCTTGAGTGCAGTGAAGTTGCTGGTTCCAGTGGATATAGAGCATGGCAGCTGACAGGTATGAGAACTGTGAGGAGGAAATATAAAGTGGATGGAGGACTTAGTAGTTGAGGCTTCAGGGATTACAAAGATAATTGTTGATCAATTCTGCCAAATGATTTGAAGTAACTTAAGCCTGCCATTAGTACTTTAATTGTTTTTACAACAGAACTTGAGAGAGCACTTAGTGCAATGAATTATTTGATAATACCTGGTTGCAATGCCCTGTCCATTAGTTGCATATCATCTCTCTTTTTATTAAGCTGGTTAGTCTACTGCTCCACTCATCTAAGACCCAGTATTTATGTTAAAAAGAGGTTTTACAAGTGGCTACTGAAATAAATATCTCTTAGTTGGGTTAGAATGGTAAAAGTATTAGAAAAGTGGCTTTTCTATCTGGAAAATATCTTTACATATTTTCGGTTTTAAGTAATAGTGTAATTTTATAAAGAAGTACTGTGCTATTCATTTACGCTGAGCTGTGCTAATCTTAGTATACAGCAAATAAAAACTAATTAAATAAAACTTGAACTCTTTATCCCTTCACAAAATGTCAAAAACAAACTGGTTCCTAGGAGACCAATCAGCCGTACTTTCATGAATTATCATTGTTGTTGAAGTAAGAATACTTACATGACCACTGGCAATTATGAAGACTAGCTGCAAATTCAGGAAGAAAACCCTGCCTGGATGGTTTTCTCTGTTTTCTGTGGTCTGTGAAGAAGTACAGCAGCACAGCTACATCTAACAACCTCTGTTTCCCTTTCCGTAAAACACAGCCTAGCAAAAATGATGATCACAAACAGTAAGGTTTACTGCATAGTCTCAAAACTCTGAGCGTTGCCTATGGTGAAGAACTGGAGAGATAATTAATCAATGGAAATTCCAAAATGCAATCAATCTCACTGACAACTTCCCCAAAAGCTACCTCCAGTCTGTAGCTGGAATGCTGCCAGGAAAAAAGACTCAGATACCTCTGGGCTAAATTGTTGTAACACCTGCTTGCCATGGTACCTTTCAGGTTGGATGAAAGCATCTGTATCCAGTGCAGGCCAAGAGAGAAAATAAATTAATTAGCAAGGATATGCTTTCTTAACACACTCAACACCTAACCTGATGTCTTCCATTGATATAACCTTCCATGTATTAAGAAGTATCATTTGATGGGACTTATCAGCTATTGCTTCTGTAGAACATAAAAAGGAATAACCAAGAACTGCCCATTGTTGCAAAATGACTACAGAATCACTTTTCTAATATGCACTCAGAGTAATCTATTGTTTTAAATATAGAGCAGAACATATCTGGAGTAAATTGGTCTAGCTCCATTGGTTTCAACACAGCCATGAAAATACATACTAGCTGAGCATTGAGGTCTATGCTCCCCTGAATAACATTAAAACAATGGTAACAGAAGAAAAAGAGGACTTGAGTATTGTATTTTTTGAATTAACCTTCAGTGCATAGTTCACAAAATCACCTTCCTTTCTTAACAAGATCCAAACCCACAAATTAAGTGTGGAGGGCACAATCCTAATTGGTGATGACAACATTAGACAGTTTAATTCTTTTTTGCTTTACAATTGGCAGATCTGATTATTCCAAAATGCATTTTATTAAATGCTTCTTATTTACAATGACCACTTAAAAAAGAATACACTTTGGGAAGAGTGAAAGCCACTCTATTTTTGTGGCAGTGGTGGCAGGAAACAGAGAACATTGCTGGAGATTAAAATTAATGATGTTCAATGCATATTTCTTTTTCGGCCATATTGAGTGAAAAAACCTGGGATTAGAACCTCATGTACCCTTGGAAGAATTTGAAAAAGTGGTTACTTTGACCATTCATTTAAATTCCAAATTATTTGCTGCTTTGATGGAGAAGTAACACTGAAAAATCTGTTGATCCTGCTGTTGCCGACTTTGAGAGCTCTCTTGCTTTGTTAATTTAGCTCACAAATAAAACATCGAGTTCATTACCAATTTATTAGATTGGCAGTTGGTCTAATAAAAAAAATGATAAATTATATAAACCTTGAATTACGGACATACTGGAAAACTTTACCTGTTGGCAATGCACTGGGCTTTTAAAGACTGCTAAGAGCTGCCAGCACTTTTAAACCCTCTTCAGGAGTTCAAGGTATCTTTTAAACAGCTTTCTATGACTGCTTCTACACAGTGGTTCTCTCCCTTTGAAATGTCCATTCTAAATTATCTTCTAAGAAAAATGGTCAAGTACTATTCACACTTTGGCAATGCCTATTGCTTATGTTAGAGACAGCCCACACTAGAGTAGAAAGGGTGTTGTACATCAAGACCAAACATGGACAGACCAGACCAAAATGATTGGGAGATTAAGTGCAGGTGAACCTGTCTGCTGAGTCTTGGCTCAATACCAGATTAAGTTAGGATCTCAATGTCTGTAAAGAAAGAAGCCTATGAAACAGCAGGGCTGGGAATCAGGCACATGGACAACTGCTTTCATACTACTGTCACTTCTAGAGAAAAAAAAAACAAAACAATAATGAGAGGTGAAAATGGAAAGGATGAAAGAAAGAGAAGTTTGAGGAGAAGAAAAGCACGGAGTCCGAATGTTCAATCCCTCACCTTAAATTATGCCTATTTATTCCTCAATAATCTTCTTTGATGGCATCTGGAGTACTGTAGTGTTGCAGAAAATTTAAGCTTTTCTTCTTTGTGTGGAGGAGTAGAACACTTAATTGAAGATCATGCCATGCTGATAACTCCTCCCTCAGATTAAAGAAAAAGCCTCAAAATTGATTTGCAGGTCTACCTACAATCACGTGAGCAGACAAACCTTTGCTTAAGCATATGCAAAAGAAGCCACAAGTAAGGGAAATAAACTCAGAAATATGTCAGCAAAAATGTAACTCCAAATTCCTTGACCCACGTATGGCAGGAGAAACTGTTGACCTTTCCAGTAACCAACAGTGAGGTCTGAAATAAATGGCAAAAAGGAATTAGTAACCTATAAAGCCCTGGAATGAGTGGATGGTAAATACTTTACATTGCATTCTTCAGTCTGTGATGGTAACTTGCTGCTATTCCAGTCATTGCGAAGTATCCCACAAAATGTCACTCAGCCAGTTTTCCAGGCTGCATTTTCCTTGGTTGATGTTTCTTTCAGCCATAACTGTTTTGAAAAATTTCAAGAAAGACAGCAAGAAGAAAGAGACTGATATAAGCATATACATTTTATAAGATACTACTTGTTTCACTGAAGAGGTCCAACCTGATTCCTCTGGAGCAAGATTTTGAAAGAGGAGTATGCTTTCATTTCAGAAAAGCATGTTTTATCTCTTCAGATGAATATGGGTCTAAGTTACAAGATTTAGGAAACTATCATTTGCATATACCCTCAAGAACTTAGTAAGAGCTCAGCATTAAAATCTGCATTAAGGATCCTCTTGTACTGCTTGATACACCTGCTGTGTTGAGTACAAACTTGTACAGGATTCTGAGAAAGCAAGCAATGCAAGAACTAGCAACTTATAATTTTGAAAAGAGGCACCAGCCTCACTCCATACCGAAGTTAACATTCAAGTGAAACAGATTACTGCAAGATAAGAATATATGGTCACCCAGGCTCCATGTGTGAATTATGAACAATGAAAAATTGTTCACTCAGTTATCTACTTGGTTTTACCACAAGCATGACACTGAGGAAGAATATCCAAATATGTATTCAGAAGGCTGGTAAATAAATGTTGCACAGGCAAACTTAATTCTAAGACTACTTAACTTTTTTAATGCTTGGCTTTGCTACTTTATTATTCTGATAGTGTATGGAGTTACCTAAACTTTATATCTGAAGACAGAGTCCTAGACAGATAAACAGACATTGATTGATACCAGTCCTCAGCAGTTTTCTTGACGACACTGTTGAGTGACATTTATTTATTTATTATCATTCATTGCCTGATAGGCCAGCCTGCTTATCAGTCATCCCATGCTCATTCCCCTTAATCAGAGAGATCAAATACACCACCACAAATTCCCTCCTTGACCATCCACAGCCACCACTCAGCAGCAATGCCTCAACTTAGCAGGAAAAAGAGTTGATTGGCTGATAAGAGAGAGGCTCAGACCCTACAATGGTCTTCTGACAGGTTTACCAACCAAGTGCAACAGGAATGAGTGAAGAGATCAAAGACACTGACTGTGGTTGATCAGGACAGGTGTTTGTGGTGATGTTTTCAACAGATGGAGATTCCTGTGAGAGAAGAAAAGAGACCCAGGTTATACCAGCCAAATGTGAAGAATCCTCAACCAGAAGCACTGCAATCAGTTACATTTTCCTCCCTGTTGTAAAGTGAAGCATATGCACACATTGAGTTTTATTCATTTGCATTTTAAGGAGAAGAAATGTTACCCCTTATGAGAAGAACAGATGCAAAAGAATGACAGACCCTTACAGCATCACTTTCATAAGAGAATTCTGTTGTTCTGGAGTGATTTATTTCTGAAGAGGGAAAAAATGCAAAGAACTTGGAATACACACAAAAGTACCTTTTCATCAAAGGTTGTCTATCGTTTCATGAATCACATGTGATGGAGGAGATTTATGAATTAGAATCTGCATCAAAAGATTTACAACATTCTAAATTAGTTATGACATCTTCTCGTCTGTGAGCATAAACTTTCAACAAAATATCTATATCATCATCACAGAAGCATGGCCAACCCAGTTCTTTCATTTCACTGCAGCACACCCAGACCCTGTCACAATGTTTGATGAATTCTTGAAGGAATGGGCTTCAGATCAATTAAAATAAACACCACAAGCTGATTTATCAAATCTTTTCTGAATGCTCTCAGAAAATGTCAAAAATCTGATCCATTGACAGAGAAGAGTCAGAGAATCGTGGCAGCCTATGGGATCACAAGACCTTTTCAAAACCATCATAAATCACTGCAGAAAACAAATGGGGCACCATGTGATAAGATTTCTTCTGACAGCTTTGCCTCAACAAGACATATATGAGATAAATGGATACCTTCGTCTGTGCCCAATTGTCAGTTTACAAAGTTCCAACTTGTCAAATTGTAAAATACACCACATCCAAAATAATATACCTTAATATACAATAGCATGATTTAAGAAACCTCTCACTCTATTTCTTTGTTTCAATTTTAAATTACTTCTTCAGGCAGAAACACTTGAGAAAGGACAGACAGGAAGGCTGGCAGAGAGACATGTCAAATATTACCTAGCACAGTAGTTCTAGTACTACAGTCTACCTAAAATAATTAAATCCCTCTTTTAACCTGTTATTATTATTATTTAAATTACAGTAAATGAACTTCAATCACAATAACCTTTGACATTTCTGTTGCTCTTCTTCATATAGATTCTGAACACACTCAAAACAATGCAGTAATATGGAAATATTTCTCAAATATTAGTTAGGCTTATGCAAATGTCTTTGCTCATGAGGTTACACAAATCAACAAAAATATTCAGATATCAGAAAAAAGTTGATTTGATGCTGAGTTAGGAGTATGTGCAGCTAGTCATGTGGATGACAGGAACTATTATTACTGACAATGATAATGATTTGCACCTGATTTTAATTTACTTCTGCATTAAAGGAACAAATGGCACCATTTACAAGTGGTTATGGACACAGAAGCTTTTGTAATGCCATTTCACAATTTCTAAGGACTTCGTATAGAAAAAAACACAGGTAGTTTCTATATTTTGAATATAGCCTCTCTTTCCAGATTTTAAAACATCAGCTTAGCTTTCTTCAATATGCAAGAAGACTGTAATCAGCACACAGAGCATGGAGAAAGACAGAGAATTTGACAATGCGATTGCAGCTAGGGCCCATGCTTTTTAATGTTATTTATCTTTTAAGCATTATTTATGTGCATGTCTAAAACTGCCTTTACTTTTTGCAGAAGAAAGTTTACAAATATAAATTCTGAAGGAAATTCAATTTTTGAATAAAAATCCTCCTCAGAGATGCATAATGCTTCCTATGTCCAGTGTTCATTGTAGGGAGGAAGCTGAATCAAAATCTCTTTAGAACATGTTTGTTGAAACAATAGTATTGACAATGTACAGTAGCTATAGGGCTTTGTGATCTTCAAGGTGTCATGAAAGAAAACTAGTCTCAGGAGCCCTTCCAGGGGCTCTAGCTGGGATTAATAAAATCAGGAGCAGAGAAAAGAGTTTGGATAGCCTTGTTAATCAAGAGCAATGCCTCTTCAAAACTCCCTATCCAATGGAGTGATAATCTGATAAAGATGACAGCAGAGCCTAGGTCCTTTCAAATCTGATTTCAGACCTTAGCATGACAAAGGGATAATGTTTGCTTGCTGATGAATGACCTTCCTCACAAGGGCTATGTACCAAAGCCTAGTGCCATGCTTTAACCATTGCATTTATTAGAGGGCTTTGACATAACCAGAGAGGCTATTAGTCTACATGAGCTCTCCAGCAGGAATAGATGGAGTTATACTGAATTGATTCTATTCCTTCCTCTTCAATCCCATGTGAAAGACATGTTTCAGTATCTGTAAGAACTATCTGGAAAAGAAGGAGTTATGTGAAAGCCAATCTATGAGTGGGAGAACCAGTGGAAGTGGGAAAAGGAAAGCAATCTCAGGAACTAGATGTGATCACAATGCATGGACTCAGTTTGATGAAGAATAGCTTGCCTCCACTTATTAAGCTGAATGCATCTCTTTAACTTCTCACAGGTCAGCACAGCTCAGAAAGCAAATCAGAAGAATTATTTTCTTTAACCTTTCTTCCCCAAGACAGAGTGCCTACAAGGAGGAGTTCAATATCCCACCCACTGTACATTCAATATCCATCTACATGCCTGTGTTTTGCAAGTTTTGAATGCTGGGTAAACCCAACTTTGCTGGCAGTTGTGAAAGCATCTAGCACACATTTGTGTCACTAAGCATATGTAATGGTATGCATGCAAATGAATAAAAGGTAAAAGAATATTTGTCCTCTAACTTGAGTAGTAATCTATTGTTTCTCCTAATTGTTGCATTTGAGTCCCAATGCTCATATAAGAAATAGTCTATTATTTTTGAATAAAAATTTCAGTACGAAAAAATGGGGAATCACAAAAATACTTTTCTATTCTGTGTTGATTAAAATGAAACAGCCTTTATTCAGGAAAATCTCCAATCTGGAATTTCCTACGGTTTTGACTTTTAATAAAAATATGCAATATATTGACATAAGAAGAGAATACATATTTGTATTTATCAACCTAAACCTGTCTCAATTTCCTCCAACTGCAAAAAAAAGTGGCTGGATCAGTCTGTGGCCTTCAATTGTTCTTGTACTTTGCTAATTGCAGAACTATAACTAAAAATAAACACAGAGCTGTAAGTCAGCAAGTGGAGCACATTAATAAAGCTTGAGTACTTGGCCTTATGGCAGCCTCCTTAATTTCATCATGTTCGCTGTAATGATGGCTTTGAATTCCTGTATAGGGTAAAATGACACTATGGGACTTGTAATTCTGAGAACATCCCTAAAAGCTTTATTCAAACTTCCGAGGTGCGTGGGCTAGTACCTGAGCTTAGGAAAAGCTCTTGGCAAATCCCATTGTGATTTTTTGACAGATTCATCTTCCAGCCTTTGGGAAAGTGAAGGTGCCACAGGCAAGACATTTGATTAATGCCACAAAAAATAGTGTTGCTGGCACAGCTGGTATGTTGGGAGAAAAATTCATCACTAACTCTAAAACTGCCATGTAATTTTCTCTTAACAGTTCTTTTCCGTACTTGACAGAAGATTTGCACAGGACAAACTAGCTTGACAGAGGACAAGTCAGCCAGCTGTTGAGGTATCTCTAAACATGACAGATCACTATGTTTTAACTCAGATTAATTCACTTATTACAGGTAGACCTAAATCACTGGTCATTGTCAAATCAATTGTTACAAGTAACAAATCATGTCAGATTTCTGAACAAAAATATTTCAAATCTTAAACAGTTGTTATAACCTCACCCTGTTTGCTGACAGAGGAATTCCAGCAATAAGCACAGGATAATCACACGGCCAAGTAAAGCACTGCAAAATAACCAATACTGCTCCAGCAGTATCCGTGTCATTTGTCTGGTATTTAACAGGACCAGAAGGACTTGGAAATATTCGAGTGCAGATTCTTGTACCTGGCAAAATTAAAAGCATTTCTTCCAAGTTCCTTTCCCTCAGACCCCTCCCAACTTTTATGTCTCTCTTCTATTGCTTTTAAAGCATTAATTGCTGCCTTAATCTCTTACTCATTTTCTGTCACTGTACATTCAACAGTACAATAAATAAAACCCAACAGGACAAATATTAAACATATCCAGAACCAGCTTGCCAGAATTGCTAGATTAGAATGAGAAATCACTGTAGAAAAGTGATATCAGAAATGAAGTCCATGTTTAGGGCTGTATTTCAATTATTTCACTCTAAGCAATTAGATAATCACTCTAAGCAATCAGTAATTCAGATACATCCAACAGACTTTAAAGACTACAGAATCTGAAGCATATTTGCAGTATCAGAAAAATAGATTGGCCTAAACTTATGCTAGTGGATCCAAACCTCCTAGATCATGTGGAAGTTCGAAAACTATTTGAACCTTGCCATTGGAGCTCAGAGTTAATCAGAAATTACTTAGTCCAAAACATGCACTGAGAGCACAAGCCATTTCGCAAACTGAATTCCCTTGTCAGAGTTTTCATAACTTCTGCTGATATTTTCATGGAAATAGAAGGATGGACCTTCAAAAAATACTTGTCTAAACTCTGCAGGAAAGTACTGGGTCTCAAGAGGAGCAATGAAGGGTCTCATATCATAGAATCATAGAATGGTAAGGGTTGGAAGGGACCTCTGGACATCATCGGGTCCAACCCCCCTTCCAGCACAGGAACAGATCCAGGTGGATCTTGAAAGTCTCTAGAGGAGACGACTCCACAACCTCTCTGGGCAGCCTGTTCCAGCGCTCTGTCACTCTCATAGTGAAGAACGTTTTCCTCATGTTGATGTGGAACTTCCTGTGTTTCACCTTGCTATCATTATCTCTCATCCTATCACAGGGCACCATTGAAAAGAGATTGGTCCCTTCTACTTCACACCCACCCTTCAGATATTTGTAAACACTAATAAGATCCCCTCTCAGTTTTCTCTTTTCCAGGCTAAACAGCCCCAGGGCTCTCAGCTTTTCCTCATAAGAGAGATGTTCCAGTCCCTTCATCATCTTTGTAGCTCTCCATTGAATTCTCTCTAGTATTTCCTTGTCCCTCTTGAACTGGGGAGACCAGAACTAAACACAATACTCAAATGTGGTCTCACTAGTGCAGAGTAGAGAGGGGGGAGAACCTCCCTCAACCTGCTGGCCACGCTCTTCTTTATTCACCCCAGGATACCATTTGCTTTCCTGGAACAAGGGCACATTGCTGTTGCATGGAGAACTTATTGTCCACTAGAACGCCAAGATCTCTCTCCATGGGGCTGCTTTCTAGTGTGTCTATCCCTAACCTGTACCAGTATATGGTAGTGTTCCTCCCCAGGTGCAGGACTCTACACTTATCCTTGTTGAATTTCATTTGGTTTGCCTTTGCCCAGCTCTCCAGTCTGTCCAGATCTCACTGGATGAGAGCACAGCCTGCCGCTGTATCAGCCACTCCTCCCAGTTTAGTATCATCAGCAAACTTACTGAGGGTACACTCCACCCCTTCATTCAGGTCATTGATGAAGATGTTGAATAAGACTGGACCCAGAACTCACTCCTGTGGAACACCACTACTTACAGGTCGCCAGCTGGACTCTGCACCACTGATCACAACTCTTTGAGCTCTGTTGTTCAGCAGTTCTCAATATGAACCAAACGAAGTTTTTGTAAAGACAAATAAGTATTTTACTATTATTATTGCTAATTAAGTGTGGTAAATGCTATCTCAAGATGTGGTATGTGAGCTCTGTTGGGATCTGAGGGGAGACCAGCTGTTGAAAAGCTGTTTCCAACTGAAGCTGGAGAACCCCCTGATGAGGCTTTGCAGCAGAGCTTTCTTGAAGAGCCCTCTTCACAAATTGTGACTCCCACACCATCATCTAGGTCAGCTCTGAAACACCTAGAGGGAGCATGTGCTCCCAGCCCTGACATATACTTCTGCTCTGCACAATTGCACTAGACAAATCTTCAGTGAGTGCTTCCTATGTCTTTCAGCTTCCAAGCTCTTCAAGCTTTTACACAATGGAGCATGAACTTCTGAAGGTGTTGGTTTTCAGGCTACTGAAGTAAAGGAAAGGTGGAGAACCAACATAACAAATTCTTAAATATTTATATTAATTAGTATCTTTCATCACACATGCATTTTCATAAGGAAAATATCAGTTCACTAAAAGGGTAAATTCCTAGGTATTTGATTAATTCAGGCAGGGTCTTTAACAGTATTCACTTATTTCTTTTTCTCTTTGCCACAAATCCTTGTCAATAATGTTCACATGATTCCTATAAATTAAAAAAAAAACAAGACAAGAATGGATGAAACCCCGTATAATCTGGTATGATCACACAGGTAACTCTGTTTTGAGAGTCACCCAGAGACATCTCAGAGGTCCTTTCTAGCCTAAATTACTCTACGATCCTAGCAATATAACTTTTTTTCCTTATATTCTTTGTTTACATCTAAAGTACATAGGTGTCTTCACTGACTACTCTATAAAAGTTTACCATATAGTGAAATTCAATTATCCAGGACAGCTTAGTTACTGAATCTTACTATTGTCATCGCATGACTTACACAGCACATATCTCCTACCAGTCCTCAGAAAGTCCAGTAACAAAACACAGATTATACCCCTTCACTCTGCCAGGACAATTTATGTAGGATTGGTCCTCTCTGACCCAGTATCTCCTCTCTGTCAGATCAGCCACTAAATAATTAGTTATCTTTTACTTATTACTCTCTTCTGGAATGGAATGCAGGTACATAACACACATTTCAAGGATGATAAATACATTTCCTCAGTAGACACAGGGAGATTAAATACATTTAGAAAAACCCAAGGATTATATATTTTAAAGGTACAGAAGGGTAAAAAACATAGTAAACTCACAGATTTTGGAGGTTTTAAGTGTCCTGATGGGATTTCTAAAAGGATTTTAGTTAGACAAAGTTTCTATGTGTTTCAGTTAGTGACTGGAATGTTTTAGCTTCTTTGTTTTCAGAGATATATAGTTTTAGTGGTGGAAATACTTCAGTCTCTCCTCACAGAATGGAATTCTGTTCTCTTCTGATACCTTATGTCTGATTATACCTAAGAAAGGGTATAAAGATCCTCCAGCGTAAAAGTTCTCCTACTTATCATGTATCCAATCCTAGCTGAAAAACTAGTGTGAAGAAGGCCTTCAAGGTAAAAGGAGTGTCTTCCCTCCTTGCTGCTCCTTGAAGTTGTTCTTGGAAAGGGCTGGTTGTTATTAGGCATTTGTATAAACTGCTTTGTTCTGGCTTGGGTTTCTTACTTTATTGCTGATAGAGGCAAACCTGGAAAAGTGGATGTGAAAGGACTCACTAGATGACTTTTTCCTTTCAACCTGGACTGGTATATGTGCATGCCCAATTTTGTTTTGCAGAGTTTCAGACATCCATTGTTGTTATAAATTTCCTTAAGAAGTCTTACACATTTAAAATACTAGAGAACCCCATTCAGAGATCTGTCTCACAAACTTCTAAATAATATTTTTAGAGATCTCCATATATTTAGGACAGTATAATCACAGATAATTTATTGTGTAAGATGATGAACACATCTTTTTTTTTTTTTTAAATAACAGCTATATTGTCTGAAAGGTTGCTTCTTCTAGCTGCTTCTCTGCCTCCCTACCCCATTCCAGACAAAATTATTCTTCTCCTATCATGCTAACAAAAACTAACTTTCCCTGAAAGGCATTTCAGTGAAATTAAGGAGAGATGGCAAAAAACTTACCATTTCCCCTGTTTAAGTATCCAAGCTCATCTTAAATAAAATACAGTTGGGAGTGGTTTGGCTGGTGGGTTGAGTTGGAATGCTTCTGACAAGATGATGGTGCTGGCAGTCAGCTGAGATGGCAGCCCTTTTAATTGGCACAATCAAAGAATCACAGAGGAAATATGTCCACAGGCCAAGCAATGCAACAGAAGATTATAGCCCATGTAAGATTAACTTTCCTAACTACAATGTCCTCAAAAAGTCCTTAGCAGAAAAAGTCTTTTTTTTGAAAATGCATTATCTTAGGGGCCTATATAACATCAGAAACTGTCTCTCTTGTTTTTCTGCTAAATGAAACAAGGTCCTAATGTTACCTCTCACTACAATCTCATTCCTTCAATGTTGTCTAAAGAAAAGAACATTAAAAGCAAAGAAAAAGAAAAAGGAAGACAACAGAGGATAGTACTACCTTCAGGCATCTTTCTTTTATTTCTCAAACTCCATTCCTCTTCTCTGTTTTGGAGGCAAAAAGAGCAGATGGGTAGTACTGTGGAACTCTTGAACTCAGAATGGACAAAGAGAACTGGCACCGAGGTGTAATGACATCAACACAAAACAGGGTATGTAATGGACATATATTATCTAAAGCATTTGTAGGCATAAATTGGTATTCTACCAATTTAAGAGTTGCTTTAAATTCATTGACATATTTTACTACATTTTCATTCTGAAGAGCACAAGACAACAAGCAAATGTGTGGGGTTTTTTTTTTTTTGTTTGTTTGTTTTTTTTTTTAAAGTTAAGGTATCTTCTTAAAACAGACGAACAAAAACCCTCCAAGGAAGAAATCAATTAATTAAAAATTACATAAGAACATCTGCTTGCAAGCTGATCAAACTAGAAAGGTGAAAACAACGTCTGTTCTAGTGGAGGGAAGAAAGATGACAGTTTTGGGAATGGGGAAAAGGCAAAATGTGGGTAAATGATAAAGAAGCTGCCAGATTCCGTGTCTTGAGTCATGTTAAAATGCGAACTTAAACAAAGTTCAGCTCAGTGAAGCAGAAGGACAATTCTCTTCCTTTGATACAAAAAGATCTTTTTTCATCCGTAGCAGGTGACATCTGACTCGTGCAGATGAGCCACTAGCCACTTCAATCTGTAGAACTTGAGAAATTCATCAAGACCCAGGAACACTGACTTGGATTATTCACATGAGCTTGACATGAGTTGTTATTTAGCATAGTCAGTGCACAAAAAATCAAGCAGTCAGTATTTAGCCAAATGAGACATGTTCTTTACAGGAGGACTCACACAGCACCACAGGATGAACGCCACAGAGAACAATCACAGGAATGAGCCATACTTACATATGATATTTATGAAATTACATGCATTTAACGATACAAACCAAACTTTTTAGAAAATAACATTCCATTTTTTTTTTTCAATTAATGTATTCCCTGTTAAAGCTTTTGATGTGGTCATTATGTTCTCCTGTATCCTATGAACCCAAATGAACTCATTTAAGTATATTTTGATTTTAAAAATGAAACATTTTTAGGGTTGATTTTTTTTACACTTCATTTTATGAAACCCTTGGGTTTGCTGGAAAGACTAAATTTACTCACATACATAATTGTTTGCAGGATACTATCTTATATGAAAACATTATTTTACGTACATATGAGAAGCTCAGTAAAACTCCATCTCACTGGCTCATGGCTCATTCTTAGCATGAATGCTTTTAATAGCAAGGCCTAAAAATACTTTTAAAATGAGAATAATGCTGAGCTATTTGACTGCTTCTTAAGTCAACGGCACCGGAGGCTTTGCTAACCTAGGCAGCTCACTGCATCTCTTGCAAAGTGACATATGTCTCCTGTATACACAGGCATCAGATGAGCCTAATTGAAAATAACAGAGATTCAGCAGCTGACAGCTTACTGTGGCTGAGAGGGGAACATTTCTCCCTATTTAATCTATTGCCTCTTGCATCTCTTCCCCTCTGTTCGGGAAGCGGACTACACAAACTGATATCTTGCTACATTTTTTGACACAAAACCACACTTTTTCATTTAGTTGTGCTACACTTACTGTTACACTAGGAAACAGGATGCACCTAAACGATTGTCACCTCCTCGGAGACAATTTTACAAGATGTGCACTTGATTTCTGCTGTAAATGCTGTTGACTCTGCTGAAACAAAATGTAGGCTCATGCTCTGTAAGTGGAACGCAGGTACTGTCCTCCAGTGCCCACAGGCTTGACACCTGTAGCTTCTGACAGGGATGAATCAGAACAAGGGTCATGAGTGACTTTTTAGCTTCCATTTAACATTCTCCATCTCTTATATGCCAGCAGGAATCTCAGGCTCATCATTTTCAGCTGAGACACACAGGGCACTACCAGACCATTTTTAGCAGAACAGTACATGTGTACACAGTCATGGTTGTTTATAGTGAGCACAAGTGCAAATTCTCAGCACAGCAGCTGTTTTGCACTAAGACCCTAAGGATACCAGAAGAGTGGCATTTATACTGACTAACAGAAACATCAGATTTTAAGTATTAAAGTTCAGCATCTCAGCTCTGAGGCTTTATCAGTGGACAGAGAGGGAAGACACAGAGACTACAAGACAGGCTTGTGCTCTTAATCCTGTAACCCACACTTCCTCCCTCCTTGACTATACTAGGATCATTACACACTCCTACTTCATACCCCTGAAGTTAAAAGCAAAAACAAGAAAATGCTAAATCCAAAAAAGGACTTACAAAACTATCCACCCAAGGAGTGTGTTGTGAATTGAACAGTTTATCTGACTGCCCCTGGATGCCCAAGGAGAAACACTATAGACTGGAGATGTTACACCTTGGCAACAGGATGTCACAACGCTCTAACTAAACCATCTTAACTAAATACAAAGGTATTTTTGAGCTCATTGGAGTGGAATGAATGTCTCACCAAAGAGCAGCAACAGAAGTAACCAGAAAATCACGACAGCTCTAGAAGATGGTATTTATGGTCAGATAAAGCCATGTGGAAATGTAACTATGAGGAAAGTATGTCAAGTGCTCTAAGCCAGACTAACTCTACCATGTGTCAGTGCACTGGGACACTCTCCCATTGCACACCTCTTTTCCTGCAGCACTCTGTCTGACACGTTGTTTCATGACAGGAAGAGCTGTTTATATACCATCAATAACTGGACAGGTGGAGGCAAATGGCTGTTGTAAACAACTCTAATTATGTGACCTTGGAAAAGACCTGACACTCAGGGAGGAACACTGGTAGAGTGTTTTAACCATGTTTAGCACATGTTATTTCCTGGTTGACAGACGTTTGACATGGTCAGGAAAACAGCCACTAACTTATGTTTGTTCAGCAGGGCTTCCAAAGTCACTCTCTTAAAAAATTGTTAGGCTTTATTTTTTGATTAAAAGTTGTAAGTATCAACCAATAGGGCAAGCCAAACAAAATACCATAAAAGAAGTCATGATGATCTCAGGCCAGTGTTAACATTGCTGGAACACATTAATCATTAATTTTTTTCACAGAGGACAAATGCACTTAAATATTTCCTTCTGAATTTTGAGGTATGCCAGATGTCAGATTTTTCTATTGATATAGAAAAGGACATTATAATTAGAATTATTTTTTATTCTGTCCTGTACTTGTATATTCTCACAAAATCACAGTATAGACTAACTACAGAAAAATAACATAGTGTAAGAAAACAGAAACAAAATCATGAAAACAAAAATTAGGCAGAGCCTAGAGGAAATAAAACTAAAGATAAACAAATGAGAACCAAAACAAAAGAGAAAATTGTTAAATTTTGGTCTGCTTTCCATGACCATCTAAGAAAAGATCCTGAAACTCCTCAAATTTTATATGTATCCCATGGGATGTTTATGTAGGAGAGAGATGGAATGGACTCTGATCATAAAAGATGAAAGGCACTTTTCCAATGCTTAAGAACATTCTCTGAGCAACAAATAGGTCTTTTTACTCACTTTTGGGCTAATAGTATAACATCCTCTTTCTGTATGTCAGGTTAGTTCCATGGTCTTTGCTGAGATAGTATCTGCATACTTTGTAAATGGGACAGCTTTGTTATGTGCAGATGGCAGTGTCAATCTGAAGCCCACCCTTATAATGAATCGCATTTAATTCACTTCCTTTGCCAAAAGACTGCAAACTCCAGACATGGCCAAAATGATGTATATTTAAGCTTTCATTTATCGAGCAGCACCAACAGAAGGTAGAGTTCTTAAATTACAAGCTTTGATGCCTCTTCAAAAAAGCTTGTTAATAATTCTAAAATGTTTTAAGATGTAGGCTATAATCTGACTGGCTGGTCATCTGTTGTCCCTAATTTATGCCACTTTTCATCCTTGAGAGATAGATTCAGGTCTTGTTAGAATTCTTCAGTTTTAATATTCATGCTGGGGGTATCTTTGACATCTAAGTTTGATACCCCAAAAAAAATTCCAAAATTTTAATTCAAATTTTTCATTTCCTACAATTTAAACCATGAGTTCTCAGAAAATGCCTTTGTGTTGCTTTTATTCACCCAACGTCCAGCACAATTGACCTCCTTCTTGGTCAATAATTAGGCAATGACACAGTAAACAGGATTATGCCTATTACCTTGGTTTTGATTAAATATAAACTTGCAGCTTTCCGCACCACTAGTATTTGGAAATATTTCATAGGCACTCTGAAATGATTTCTGATCTTTAGCTTGCACTTTTATGTGACTACATGATTACAATATTTAGCCCTATAATAAGATTTTGTTGTTGTTGTTGTTAAATCAAGAGAATATGATCAGAATTGCCAATGCTTTTAATTCAGTAGTGAGAAAATTCTGTATTCATAAAATACCACTGAAAATATTGATATTTAATCCAGCTTGAGCAGATAACTAAACCAAGGGACTAACTTGAAAACAGCTTTTCCACCCTTCCCAGGAGCAGCTAGTAACATCCCTATAGAAATTGCTCTGATGACTTTAACAATTTCAGTTCTGAGACTGAAGAAATATGTCCTTTGTACATCTACTGAATGACCGTCTGCTAGAAAAGTCCTTTTACCTTTATTCGTAACTCTCCTTCACCTTTGTGATACTTCCTGGCAATTTGCATAATAAGAAAATGTATAAATATGTAAAAATGTTTATAATATGCCCTCTGATAAAATCAAAGCATTTTAGTATGGATAAGCAGGACAAGAAATAATAATTACAATATTAGATAATAGAAAAAAATAATGCGAAACTAACCCAAGATCATTCACTATCTATATCTGAAAGCCACATGAAAGTTAAGCTGCAATCACCCACAGAATTTTTCCTGTTTTAACAAAAGCAATTTGATTCTTTAAAAACTACTATCTTTTCTCTTACCTAGCGCATTTGTAAGCAAAAGAAAAACAAGAAACAGTATCATTTAAGCAGGCAGTGAGAAATCAGAGACCTTCATTGTTCATTTGAAAGTCACAAACACCTTTTTCACACCCAACACCAGCCGCGTCTGCTAGATGAAACACTTATTTTTGAGTCCTGGATCTGACTGGCTCAAACCTATCAGCCAACTACAACATTTTATTCAGTATACAAGGACTCGTCCACAGTGATTTTACTCAACGGACTACAAGGTTCTTCCTTGGCCTCTTTGGAACGATCCTTTTGGAACCCACCCTTCCCAACTGAGACAACCTAAATTGTAAATTATTTGGAACTATACTGACTAATTCATTGTTTGACTTGAATTTTTCTTCTCTCTCCCCATAAACATTATTTCTTCTTTGCTTATCGCTCATTAAAATGTATGTAACTGCTCCTCTTCCTTTTTATCTTCACGTTTGTTGTTGCTACCTTTGTACTTCTTACTTCTTCATTGCTCTGGTTGCATTTAAGGGCTTTCCCAAGAGAAAGAATCGGACGAGACTCGTTAATTTCAATATATTTCTTTTCTCTCTTCATTTACTTAATATGTGCCTACAGGAATATGAAAGTGCATGGAAAAGTTGAGGGGTTTTTAAGTTAAGCTTTAATTGATGACCCTAATCTGAGAATATGGTCAATTGTATACTGTAAAAGGAATAAAGTCTCCAAATACAAGTCAATACAGCATTTATTACAGAGATAGAAGAAATAGAATAAACATTCTAATGTGATAGTATTTTATTCAGCCTTTATTAATCGTCATAAATATTCGGACACCATTAAGCAGTGTTGACTGAATGTGAGAGGAGCTTGCCTAAGCTAACTCTTGTATCATATGGAGACTAAATTAGGCTTTTCAATAATTGCTGTTTCTTAATGGCTAACAAAAGGTATTCCTGTGTTGTCCCTGTGTCCTTTATGAGTTCCATAAATAACTAATTAACCTCTGCAATGGAAGTCGGCATTAAAACAGGAGGCAGTCTTTCTGTACAAATGATGGGCATCTAAGAAAAGATCGGAGCAACATGAAGCTTACACTCTTCTCTTCTGCTGTAATCTCTACAGAAATTAAACGCTTACTGACTCCACGTTAATATCCATTTAGTAATCTGCCATTTTTGTTTGTTTTAATATAGCACTCAGTTTTATAGTAGAAAGGAATTATGCAGTTTAGAAGTATGAATATTAAAAAAGGATATAATTAAATCTGTAGCCTGAAACCTCTGTCTAAAGCTATAATGACAAATTTAGTCCATATTTATTATGGTGCACAAGGGACTTTAACTAGATCATTAGTTTATATGCCTTACTCAGTAGTGAAGTTCTAAAACTTCACATTTTGCATATTATTACATTATTCATTTTTCCAACTAGGCATAAAATATGGCTTCCCAAGAGTACAATACCTAATTCTTCAAAATATACAAAGATAGCAATAAAATGATTAAATTACAACTCTTACATCTGTTCTTCTTGTCTGATTATAAATTAAAATGTTCAAAACCAGAAGAAAACAACACAGGTAACAAATATGTTTAACCTGCATATCTTCCCAGAAATAAAAAATTTACTGAACTCTATTCCCTCAATTACAAGTGCTATTGGCTTATCCCCTTTTCCACAGGTGGTTGTGGGTTTTTTTGAGAGGTTGTGAAATAGAGTATAATTTGACCATAGATTTAAAAATCACTGACTCTGACTGATAACATGGATTAGGTGCTGTGAACTCACCAATACAGTTACTAAGAAAGACTGATCAAAGAACTCAATGAGATTTCTCTCTGTATGAACACATTGGTTTAAAAAAACCCATAACATTTTATGCTTGTCAGGAGAAAAATATAAAATGCTATTCTAAACCACCACCCATCATTGCAAAATGCTGCTTGGTGTTTTCTTTATCAATTACACATTAACAAATCTTTAATCCAATGATGGAAATGCACCAGTGCAGGTGACACTGACAAATTATCTTTGGCACAGTCTCTGAACTCCTAACACATTTCAAAGAAGACTACCTTGAATATGAAATGCATGAACTATTAAATCACAGTGCCTACTGAGAAACTTAATTTTAGGGAACATATTAGGAAAATTATTATTTACTGAAGAATTTATATTTGAGAACAATAAATGTATTTTAAAATCTATTATTCTACTCACCTGGAACTATGTTTGTTTCCTAAAATCCTGAAATTCATAAAGGCAAATACCTAAAGAAATAGTTTAAATTACTGTGGCCATAATGGCACTGAATCAGCATTATGCAGCAAGGCATTATTGGATGCCATTGTAGGTGTCTCTGGTAAATTAGGGGAGCAGAAGGTATGAATGAGTGCTCCTTGAATGCTTCTGAACCAATTGAATTTTCATCAAATTGAGACACCATACTATGTTTCCTGTTTTCATCCATCTTGAATAGCTGTTTTTACTCTAGATGAAGATTACTCTGTATGTTCCCTTGACATATGCCTTCCAGATACATTTTATGACAGTATCAAAAATGTCTGCCTTTTTTTTTTAATCATGGCTGCTTCAATTGCAAATAGAAACCTATGAAATAAAGAACAGCATGAGCTTGAATGATCAAAACTCTTCCAGTTACTGAGCTGAATCCATGTAAGCCAACTTACAAAACATCGCCTGAAGATTTAACTTGCTGTTTTGAAAAAAATATACTCCAGCTGATAATGTGCACAAAATAAATCTATAGGATGCTTCCATTAAATTGAGATGAGGGAATAAAAAAATGGATAAGGAAAGAACTTAGAAGGATTTGAAAGTAGTCACGTGGAACAGGGCTTTTTGATAAAATATTCGTATTTACAAGACTGCCTTTGATTTATGTACTAATATGTTGAAAGTCTACCTCATTCACCCAATCTGCACAGGCTAAAAAGAGAAAGGGGGAAAAAATAAAAGAAACTGGCTTCATTACATGATGTCCCTCGATAAATAAAAACTCGATCTGGCCTCTGTCCACTGCTGTTTTAAATGAGCCCAGTCAGTCTGGCCCGTGTTTTTTCATTTCATTTTCTCAAGCCAAATGACTACCATCTGCTGTCACAAAGCTGTCACACAATCAGTAATGGAAGATTTCTAAGGAATATAATGGCTGAAGAATGAATATATGACATTCCAGCTCCTATCTAGCAGAGAGAGAACGGCAACCCATTTGAAAAGAAACAGCAGTAGTGTTCTCCCACTTCTCAGCAAGTGCATTGTAATACAAATCTTTATTTGGACTCAAGACGTTGACAGGTCAATTGAACAGAATAAGTCTAGTTTATGATGCAGTTGTCAGAAGTGGTTAAAGCAGGAGTCTGTTTACTGGCGCCCTGAGATATTCCAACAATTTTTCTTGCAAACCAGCACCTTGAGGTTAATTACTTTACCAATTTGAGTAAATGGCAAGCCATATTCCCATCTGTCTCCATTAGTTCCCCACTATTTCTCAATTTATGATGACTGGGGTCAAGGCTGTGGTACAAAAGAAGAGCTAATAAAGCATGAATGGAGTAATTTTCTGTTTATACAAATGTGGTAGACATGGCATAAATATGGAAAAGACATTTTAGAAACACATATTCCTTGCCTTGAAACCTCTGGGTTCTAACTGTATTTAGAGGAATGAAAAACAAACACAAGCAATGAATTGTTGTTTCCATATTTATGTATCTTTAATAAAACCTGCTATGTCCCGTGCAGCACTGTACTGCCCACTTGCACCTTGGCAAAGGAAAGATGAAAAGTTCTGATAACCCTGCAACAGTTGATCTCTACTGAGTTTGCTTGTTCATCAAAGGCAAGCTGCCTGGGAAAGAAAAATCTCTTCATTTTGGCATCAAAATTCAGTACTGCTGAAGTTTTTCTAACTCAAGTAAACATTTCTTGCTATCCATATAGGATTTAGTGCTGGAATCCCCGTTAAATGCTGTTTAGCAGTGTGACTGATTTAAGAGCATCTCAAGGGACAATACCTATTTTATTTCTGTTTGTTCATTAAGACAGTGTGGAGGTTTACTCTTACATTAAAAAGCATAGAGTTTTCTCTTCTTTAGTTTTAAAGTCAGCAACATGGTTATTTTCTATTCAGAATACTTAACATCTATAGCAAATGGCTTAGATAAATAATTCAAGGAAAAATCTCCACCAATTTCCACAAATTGTTAATGAATATGCTAGATTGATAGATTTTGTCTAATCTACTTTGTCTAAACAGTGGCAGTCTAAAAATAGAAGATAATATTTTGGCCATTTGCCACAAATGGCAGAATTACTCATTAAACACTACAATAAAATAAATTTTGCAGCAAATGAGGCATAAAGCACATATTTTACCATAAATGGTTCAAAATAGAATGGAAGTAATAATGTTCTATTCCTATTTGTGTAGTGTAAAAAATTTAATCTGTGACATATCCATCAGAAGCCACAGAAACCCATTAATGTGAAGCTAATCAATAAGTACATATACATATTAATTCCCGTAATACAGTCTACAGAAGAATGTATTTTCAAAACACTGTGTTTGTCCTTAAAATCAGATCAAAAGCCATTCAGTAAGGAGAATGGTGAAACTGTCAAAGAACAAAACAGACTATCAACTCTACTGATTTCTTAGGAAGACAGAAACTAAAGTTTGTACTTAAAACTGTCAGCATTAAGAAACAAGTCCAGGCTGTTAGTAGCACTATCTTATCAAAAGGGTTTGTTGCACTGTTCCTCAGGACTGCAGAACATTTACCACTTCTTGTTTTGAAAAGAAGCAAACTTAAATGCAGAGAGTTACATACGTTAACTCGATTGTAAAATAATATTACCAACCAACCGACCTGAGTTCTGAACACTATGTGCACTTCTGGGCCAAGTTACTCACTATAACATCACTTGAACAACACGAGAGGATGTACACTGGACAGCCAAAGTGCAATAAAGCTGCTGCTCTATTGGATGCTTCCTGCAAAGGCACAGGGCATGTGAAGAGTTAAGATGTAGTATAGGCTAACTTCTGACTTTATAGAAATAGCTCATTATGAATATTCTACAGATATCTCCAATTAGTAAAGCAGCAACAATGTAATAATTCTGTCAAAATACTTGGCAAATTCTTATGAATTATGCCCGGTCTTGGGAATAGTAGAGAATCTTCTAATTTTCCTGATAAGGAAGATAAATTTCAGTAAGTAACATGTAAAAACACAGAAAAAAGTAAATGGCAAAATTATTATGATCAGAAAGAGACTAATGGTTTGCGATGTGTTTCCCCGTCATTGTTCATAAAGTTGAATATATTATGCTACAAGAGGAATATTGCCCTTTTGTAGACTTTAGTGTTCAAGATGGAGTCTTTGGGTACATCAGTGAGGGTCAGAAACCTAATTCACACAGAAGAAAAGCATTTTGAAAAAGGGATCTTGTTAATATATAGAAAGTTTGTAGACAATCATATACAGAACAGCCTTTACTGTACATTGTGTCTACACATCAAAGTCCAGACCTAGCAATATTCTTCTTTGAGAGGTTCATCTTCAATAGACTGTCTAAAGCAGTATGATTTTTAAGAAGAGTTTGACTTTTTTTTTTTTTTTTGGTAAATCTTTAAACTCTCAGTATCTGCTCACGGAAAGGTAACATGCAAGGAAAAAAAACCCAATTAAATAACTTAACACCTCTTATCAGATCACGAACAGAGAGAAAGAAAACAGGACCATAAATATGTGTTGTGTGTACATATATATATTTTATGCCTGTAAGTATTTAAAAAAGCCTATTTATTTGGTGTATAGTGTACAATGATAGACAATGTAGTAGAACTGGTTGCAAGCTTATATTGCATTCTGAAATGTGTCATAGAACTGAGATTGTGCACAGAAGTCTTAGAATACTTAGGATCATTCAGGTTGGATGGGACCACAGCAGGTCATCTACTCCAGTCTCCTGCATTTACCATAAAGGCCTTATTATTTCAAATATATATTTTAATTGCTTTTAGCGTGTTTCTATTGGATATTTTCAACAAGCTTCCTGTATAGAACGAGGATGATAACTTTTTATCTGCTATACATTTCTCACACTTTTTCTACCCAACTTGGACTTTGCAATTACAGGGAACTTTTAAACAGCTTCTTTCTATGTCCACTGAGAACTCATGATCATACCTATAAGTCAAATGCATATATTAATTATGTCAAATTCACACTTTGTGAAAATTCCATATACAGCTGTTGGTGAAATTGCTACTTTTACTCACTAGTAGCTGAAAGTAGCAGAATTACCTAGATATTATTTTTGTGTGGATTAAGAGTTGCTGAATGATGAACATGAATCAAAACTCGATATTCATTACAAGTACAGAAAGTAGTAGCAAATAAATGTACAATGTATAAAATACTAATAGAAACATTTATAACAAGTTACACAGGAAAAATATATGGCTCCATTTGCAAATTAGTAGCATAATCTCTGGTAATCTCAGACTAACCATTTGGTCTTCCTAAAAGTGAGTATAACACATATTTATGGGGGATTAAAATTCAGAGTTATCTTCATATATGAAGAATACTTGATGATGACATTGTGTGAAAACCCAGTTATTCTAAATAGATATTCCACAGTAATAACTGGCACGTTATATATGTTTCTGGTCAACATACTTTAGAATAGGATGCATTTAAGACACACAGTACACTTTAACTGCAAAATAAGATTTGTCATCTGATGATCTAGTTTGGAAGAGCTACTAAGCAGTTTTACCTCTTCTAAATTCAATCCCCTTGTAAACACATCCCTGTTCACTATGATTTGTCTGTTTTCAGCTATTACAGAATCTTATTAAGGAAGAAAAACATAAGAACAAGCTCATTGGGTAAAATATAACTCAACTCTACTGAAACTAGTGAGGTCATTCAGTTTACTGTGAGTAAAACTAGAAAACAGTTAAAAGGAAAGAGAAGAACATAAAATAAATAAATAAACAGAGACCCGGATTTACTACATACTTTCTTTGACATCCTGAGAAAGCTACTGAGGACCTCAGCCAACTCAGCAGAGTCAGGGAAATATTTTTTGTAGTCTCACAGGGCTTTCGGTCTACCTATCCATATTAATATTCCTTACTTTTTCCATGTATAAATATAAGATAATTATGTTCATTCTGGGTGAGGAGGTAGCTGCTTACTGCATGAAAAGTGTTAAGGAGCTGTTTCCTTCTTGTGGAAAGAGTGGAAGTATTTATATTAAATTAAAGTTGACTAGAACAGTGAATTATTTTTTGGATGAACAGCTGTAGTGAAATAAACCTATTGATAGATGGGTAATTCTCATGGTATACTAAAGACTATTCTGCTTTAACCCCTAAATGGACAATGATTTAGAGAAAGATAAAAGAAAGCAAGCTACATACTAGATTACAGAAATTCACCGGCAGAAAAAGACTGGATGTGTCTGAAATCCCTAGAAAGAAAAATATTGTGAAACTGAGGTTATCAATATTGACGTAGTTTTGTGGCTTACTAAACAAACACAAAGGCCTAAACATCTTCAAGCAAAGATGAAAAAGAAATTCAGAACCCTTTAACCCATGGGAACTCGCAGAGGGAATACACTGAACAAAAGTTAATGATACTTGAACAACTCTCAGGCTACATAAAGCCTCCTATAACCAGTATGAGGATTCCACAAACTTGTTATCCTTGTTGATATTTCAGAAAAGAAGCCAAAGTTTGAATGGTACAAACCCTAAACTTCAAGTACAACCTTTCTGTGGTATCACCAGAGCAAACTCAATGTGTAGAGAAGCTCACTATCACAACGTATGTTCTTCTATTAACACTCAAAATATTTCACAATCCTTCACAAGCATTAAAAATTAGCTTAAAATGTAGTTTGAAAAATGTTTCAGAGGAGTCCATATGAAAAGGGGTAGGAAAGATTTTTAGCAGCTACCTGTTTCACATAGCCGGACATGCTGTCATGAGTGCAGTACCTAATCGCACTGTCTGACTTCACTGAAAAGAACATGCCAGTTAGACCTTGAGAGCCTCAAAGTGGGTGTCCTGGTCTTGTAATATGAGTTACTGAGTGCTAAGCATAATTGGAAGAAATCCAAGAAAGTAATTCCTTTTAAGACCTGAGGTTGAATCTCAAAAGGGAATTTGGATGTAAAAAGCTAGCTTCTTATTCTCTAAGTCACTTGCATTCCTCAGCATTTCAATTTTTAATCACTTTTTGTCCCTGTGTTTTAGTGAATGAATCCCACAGAACAGAGGGTTTTATATGTTTATTAAAAATGTTCTGGAACGTGGGAAGTCACTGGAAACTCTTTTGGTTACATTGTTTCATCACCTAAGAAAATAGCCAGTACCAATATATGGGAATATCAAAATGCAGCATTAAACAGTTGGAAATTGCTAGTGTAAATTTAATTAATAACAATCATGATGCAGTAACTGATGTGAAACAGTAGTTAGCATTTCAAAAACCTGCATGCTATTACCACAAGGATGAATTATCTCAGCCAAGAGAGACTAGAAAGTAACAGGTCAGTGATATACAAGTTCAAAAAAAACCCCACTAAAGTCTTACAAGTAGCATTTTCTTAGGGTTGCATTCAAATCATACCTGATTTCATCTGCCACAGTTTGTACTGCAGGGTGAAATGGAAAACACCTTAAAGCAGTATAAGAGTTGAATCCAACTTCTAATTTGCAGAATACATCAGCATTATAGACCATTTTTACAGAGCTTCATAATTAGAAAAACATGGCTTGTATTTCTCACTTCCTAAACCACAAAAAAACCCCTGGCTTTATTTTTAAAACACTAATTACATGATGGGGAAAAGACTCTAATTTCTGAGGACACATTCATCTAAGACAAATAATTTGTAAGAAGAGTAACAAAATAATATGGAACTATACAAAGGCTTTATTAAACAAACATATTTGGTGCTCAAAGCAATGACAGCTCCTGCACTTTGAATTTGTTTCTGATTCTTGAACCAGCATTGCTTGAAGCAAAAGATGGAGCCTTGTCAGATGATAAAGTAACAAGACTTACTAGCCTGTTTCTTTTAAGAAAGTGCTAAACAAGACAAAACAAGGACTTCTCAGTTTTGTGCCTGTCGTAACTCACAAAACGTCTTAAGACATTCTAACAATCCCTACAGAGAAGCTGTTAAATTGCATAAATGACTGCTGTGTGCTTTAGTCAATACAGAAATGTCAACTTTGCTGCCCTTTCTTGGCAGGACAGTTGGGCACACATTCACTTCCTTTTTGTCCTATCTGTAAAAAGAACGAATGCAACTGATAAATGGAATAAGTTCCTCGCAGTTTTGCTTCATTTATGATATCTGTTCTAGGAAAACATTAGGTACAAGCAGTTACATATATATGAATTTTTACTACTTGACAAAACAACCAAAAAGCAGTCCATATATGAATATAAGCAATATTTATTTATAATCTGTGAATACTTTGGACCTTATGAGTTACGATGGCAAAGGAGGAACATACCAGTAAACAAAAAAAAAAAGAGAAGGTGAAACAGATTTAAATGCCAAAACTTCCAGAACTAACTCAACAAAACATTGTTTCTCTATCTCTTTCATCTTATGAACCATATTAGGAGAGAACAGGCTCAAAATAAAGAATGAAGGGATACTACAAAAAACTGAAAAAGCAAGAAAGCATCTGTTAGTACTTCTCTGCTTTGATAAAATGCATCCCAAACCTTGAGGTGTTTAGATTTGGTAAATACCTTGACACTGAGATAATTCTCAGGACTCAGACTGTGCTTATACCCATTGAATATCCATGCCCCAACACCTCTTGGCAACATAATTGATTGCTGAGTACTACCACATGGCTAGTATTTCTTATGAGTAGAAAAGCAGGTCTCCTTTTAACAGTAATAATTTTGCAAGTTGCACTTTTGAAACCCCGTGCTTCATTAATGAAATAACTTTTAAAATTGCTGTTCCTTTTAAAATAGGAGAGTCAGCAGTTCATGTGAGTTCATTTACAGGGAATAGGTCACTCTGAACAGAATCACTGTTCCCAAGCATCTCAGACAGCAGCAGTTTTTAGAGATGCAGCTACTGGGTCTATTAGGGTTAACGCCTTTTTGACTGTGAAAACTGGAAATTTTTCTTTGTAATGTAATGGAGAAGGATCATTGTCTTTTTCTCCTCTTACAGAGCCAAATACAGCTCTCCGAGTCTGAGCATGTTTCTTGCTGAGCAGGTCCATGAGAGAATCATGAGCTGAAGAAATTAGAAGTATTACTTCTGTCTGCACTGACAGTTAAACAGCTCTCATTGTCTGAAAAATTAAAGGTGTGAAAGTACTGAGTAGAAACCCAAGTACCCTGGTTTCCAGCCAAGACCTCCATCACTTTACTTAACGCCTATTCCTGAAATCACAGAACACTAGTTCTGTTTTTGCTGTTGTTCTACCCTTATTTTAGCAAGTGTTTGAAGAACTCAGAATGACAGGTACAGCATATCCACCACATAAGGACATTTGTCTGGTCATGGATGAGAAGCTGTATGGTAGAGAACTGAGGTGATGTGTTTCAGAGGCAAGAACCTCATCTATTTCTATGTTCTGACTATTATTTCAGTGTCAGTACCTGATACATGAGGTAAGTATCCTTCAAATCATCAGATTAATACCTCAGTTGCTACCATACTTATATTTCATGCTTTCATGTTGGAATGCTTGCAAATATTTTTCTATGAGTTCTGATTAAAACTTCTCAGTCTCTGAAACCACAATTTTTAAGAGAAAGAAAGAAATAATTTCATAGATTACTGCTTAAGGTGTCCTCTAGTTCAGCAATTCATCAGAAGCCACTGCATCCTGACTATTCTGGTTTTCTTACTGCTCTAAGTAAAGGGTGAGGAACTGAATGAAGCATCTGCTGGAAAAGCAAACTGCATACTCTTTGTGTTCCCTGTATATAACTGTGCAGACTGTGTCGTAAGATGTGGCAGACCATTTCCTACACAGAAGTGAGGCACTCATCTGATGCCAAAATGGCATAATTTTTATTTCAATGGCTAGACTGCAGGATATAATCCAAATTCTAATCGGGCAGGAGTGTGTGTGTGCGCGCACATGTGGGTAGTAATACTGATTTGATAGCTGAGCAATGAAATCTCTTGTAGGTTAGTTCCCATGAAATAACTAATAAGGGCACTTGTTTTCAATCACAGATGCTCTCTGCTCACTCCTATTCAGAAGTGCTTTATTCAGAGTTTCCCCAATCAATATTTTGACTTTGAGAGGCAGAGCTATTAGAGGTTGTTTAGCTTGAGAGCTGGAAAGCCAGGTCCTGAGCCAGGCAGCCCTTCTCTACTGTTTTGCGAAAGGCAAAGCCAAAATCAACAAAAAAAGACTGGATGCAAAGGAACAGCATACATTTATACCCTAACTGATACTCTTATTTTCTATTATTTTGTCCTTTGATAAACACATATTCTACATTTTAAAAAGTGCAAACCCAAAGCACTGGTGAAACATACCATGGAGAATATATCATATATCATAACCTTTCTCTAAAATGAGCAACAGTTTTCTGGTTATCGAGTTATGGAATTCTTAGCAAACTCAAACATATTCCTTTGACTAATAGATAGAGTGATTAGCTAGGTAAATCAAAATTTGGATTTTTGTGCCAGATTAGGAGGAAAATATAAAAGGATGGGAATACATTAAAATTGTCTCTTTTCTTTAGGTTTGATAATGGATTTCTAGGTATCTTATAAAAGGATTCAACTTTAGTTCTAAGCTGTAAAATTACTTTAAAATGACCTATGAATTCTTGAAAATCCATTCCAATCAGCAGTTTGGTTTGCTTCTCCCATTGAAAAAGAAAAAAAAACCCATTCTACCAAACATACACTTACTGTGAGATAATATACTGTCTCACCACCATAGAAAAATGAGAAAACAAGGCTGAACTTCTCTTTGCAATTCAGATAATTAAGAAAATTTAATATATGGTGTTTATTACTTGAATTCCCAATCATGGTGGATGACTGCACCTTTATCATCTATTTTCTGTCCACAGCATGCTGCTATGTCTTTTGGGAAGATTATTTATACAGCAGAGTAAATTTGGTTGGATATTTTTTGTTTTGGCTACATATTCTTACAGAAATCCTTCTTAATTTGCATAAGGGTTATATCCTATTTGATTTACTTCATATGCCTTTGTTTTTAAGATTATTATTGCTTGTTAGCAACAGTTTTTTGCCTTCCAAATGCTGCTCTTCCCAACATATCTTAAAATATTTACTAGGAAGAACAAACAAACAAAGAAAAATATCTGTGCCCATGTCTTGAAGCCAGAAGCTTCTGAAAATCATCAGTTTGGCAGTCATACATCTATCCATCTTTTTGTAGCTTCTGCTATTATAGGTAACAACCTAAAGACCCTTTATATAAATAAAAAAAGAAGAAAGTTTTCTGTTACTCCAGATGTTTGTTTTACATTATTACAGTTTTATATTAGTGCTTGTCACTATTTTTTTCTCACTTCATCCTTTTGGTATTGATCATCTGCTTTTGATCTCACACACTGAGTAATGACATTGTTTTCACAGTGTTCAGGGGGGAGCTTTAGTGCAAACTAATTTTTTTAGGACTGCTTGCTATCAACAGAGAAGCCAAACCAAGCAGACACTGGTTACTTATTTGATAAGAAGGGAAATAAAGATTGAATGAGCACAAAGCAACAATTTTCTTTTTCTACAATTAAAAAGATCCTTCTACACTTTGTGATGGGAAACAAATTATCAGATAATTGTTAAAGGAAAAAGAAGCCTAAGTAGTTGATAATTAATTTTAACAGACCATCAATAGTTTCATTAAACTGGTCTGTTATAAATATTTAGTTGTTTGTTTTTTTAATAAATAAGGCAGCATTTTTTTTGTTTAGTACATATTGATTCTTTTGGTAGTACAGACTGCAAATTCCTGTTAAAAGCTAACGTGGTTTTGCTTTTAGTAGGAAGACAGTCAAATAAGTCACCTGTGTATGCCAAATAGAAACTCTACAATTGTGCAATCCACTTTTTCTCTTGATTCAAAGTAGATCATTTTGGGTTGTAAACTGTAATTCCCAGTTCCCATTGGCCAACACCCTATGCATCTGACTGATTGTTTAGTAGCACTCGGCACACTGAACAGGGCAGGTTTGTTCTGCTGAAAACTTTATTACCCATCTGCCACAAAGCATGGCTGTGATATAATTAATTCTATTTACCTTAAAACAGCAACAACAAAATCACTTCTCATGGGTATGCAGTGTTGAGGGGGGGGGGGGGGGGGGGGGGGGAAATAATGGGAAGGAGATTTCCATTTATGCAGGAAATGCAGCTACAAGACCCAGAAAGGTGTGGCTGATGTGTGACCTTTCCTTGG